>OMNW01020259.1:25210-39551 GCA_900303245.1 Selene dorsalis | reverse complement strand
AAGCAGAACATGATGGAGGTCAGCAGTCTTCAGTGGAGCCACTGAACCAGGCTCAGGAAACTGTACAGGTGTTTGGAGTTAATCAGCTGATTAACTTTTTCACTATATTCTAAGTTCTTGATTTACTGAATTTGGGGTTTTCGTTAAATGTAAGAGGTAATCAATCATCAGTCATTACAATTAAAAGAAATAAAGACATGGAATAGTTCAGTCTGTGTGTAATGAATCTATATTTGAATTGAAGTCCTGAAATAAATGAACTTTTCCATGATATTTCTAATTTATTGAGATGCACCTGTAGATTTTCTTGACTTCATTTTCTGGAAATGTTGTTGTGTTTTGTTTTGTTTAGTTTTTTGTCGGTGATGCCTCATCAGGTATTAAATACAAGAGATCAAATTTAGCTTCACTCACCAGCTTTTGCCAGAGTTTTAAACTGATAGCTGGGGTTATATGAGGTGGAGTTGTGTGATGTATTCATCTTTAGTCAGTGTGTTACCTGCAGTAGACTCAGATCAGTGATGAGCTGCTGTGGACTGGATGAACAAGATAAATGTATTTTAGCCTCTTTAAAAGATGCTCACATATGAAGTGTCTTTATTTTGAATATTATTATGAAATACAGTGTTTCTATGAAGAAGTGCACTTACTGTGCAGACTACATAACTCTACAGAGTCAGACAGAGGTAACTTCACATGTGACCACTGCACGCAACATGTGACCATGATGCTGAACTGGTCTTGTGATAAGGAGGCGGCTGGCGGTCTTGGTGGTCTACATCTACTGAGCATGGACAGAGCCTGAGAAGTTTCCACTGGGCTTTGAGTTAAACAATTGTTCCCAGGGTTGAGACTCTGACCTTTTCATCACAGACTGAATGAAGGTTTAATGTTCTGTAGATCTTTATTCTGAAGGAAGGAAAGAGAAAAGATTCTGACTGGTATATGAACAATATTTACAAACCAGGAAATTTAACTTGTAAAAATTCCTACATGAAGTGCTCACAGCTTGCATATCCTCTATAAAATCCACTTTTGGTCCACCTCTAATCTGAAGGTAAACATGGACTCAGCAGGCATCTAAAGGCTGGAACCAGTCAGGCTGATGGAAGCTGTGTGTAATATGAATCCATAACAGTTATGGAGGAGCTAATTTTGAGGTTGCACTCACTCTTTAACTGTGAGTGAGTGCAGCTGTGGTGCTCCTGGCTGGACAGGTGACAGGTGAGGAGAGAAAAAGACTGCTTCACCCTGGTGTTGATTTTACATCAGTGCTGAGTCATCTCAGTGTGTGAATGTCAATTGTCCCTTTTTACACTGCAGACAAATACCTGATGTAAGTGGGTATTAGTGGGTTTTATGATTAGCAGTTTCTAGTTATTTGGTTACTGGTATTCATCACCTATAAAGTTGCCAGTTGGCGCAACAGTTGGCACAAAGGATGTTCTGTGTATATTCTCAGTCAGTGCAGTAAATGGACTTTAAAAGTAACCTCAGGCTCAATACTAGGACTAGATTGTGACATGATATTGTACATTTGATCACTCCCACATCACGTATAGGCAGCATAATAGAAAAAGTATTTTGGTCGATGTAAAGATGGAGACGGTGCAGCTGTGTTAGTCAGTCATGCTGATGGCTGCTACTGTTTGTTTCCTCAGGTCATTCCAGGAGAATAATGTGAAGAGTGCTGTAGCCTGAGGAACGCTGCTCAACAGTGGAGGTCAGAGGTCACACATGTTACATGTCTCTGTGGTTATTGAATCAGCCTCACTAACCTCAGTGGTACTGACTGTCTGTTGTGTGTCCTCACAGACTTGTGGAAGTGTATGAAGCGTTGTGCAGTCCTGTAGCTGTAACCACTACTGTCCCCTGGCCCCTCTTCTAAGTGACTGACCTCCCCACTGACTCGACGCTCACCTCGGCCCCTCGCACAGAGACACCCATGGGCTCTCAGTGGGGGTAGCAGTGCAGACAGACAGACGGAGGTTGAAGGAAGAGACGCCACCAGTGCCTAAAGACCACACACTGTACACAAGTCATCACAGCATGGTCACAACCATTTAACCCAAAGCTACATGAAGTACATTCCTGACATGTGACCACTGCCATGAAGCATCAACGCCAGCATCAAACCAGCAACTCACACTGGCCACGGATGCCACTGAAGCTGTTTGACTCATGTAGCCACCACGCCTACATCATTCTGCCAGGCTTCAACATCACCAGTCTTCTCAAGAGGAAACACTTTATCCACTCTGCTGTGTATCTCACCCACCTTCCTCCCCCACTGTGGATGCACAGCTGGAAGGACTGGGAGGGGGGGACTTGAATAATGAAGATGAAAATATTTTGTAGTCGAGTCTTATGTGATTTGTGCCTGTTTTTTATTTGATTTATTGTATCGAGGCTCATTTCTGCCAGGACAAGGAAAAACATCAGATAAAAAGTTAGGAATGATTGAAAAAGTCAAAATGAGGAGATGTTGGCCAAAACATGAACACATCTGATATATTAATTATAATATACTTCACACATATTACAGAGATGCTGACTCATGATTGAGATGCTCTGTTAAAAAGCGCATGAGATGCTACCTAACAACTCAAAATCCATTCTTGTAAATTATGTGAAAAAATGTTGTCATTTTAAATTTTCAGTTGAGTTTTGGCTCAGGTCATTATCTTTACATTATATTTTTACTCAAAAGTGGTGACATATTTAGTTTGTATCTCATAGTTTGGTGGAGCATCATCATATTTATTTAAGCCCTAATTTTGATTGAGCATCTCTAACTTTGATACAGCATCCGGATGTAGTTGTGAAATGTTTACATCAACAGTTCAAGTCCATTATTTTGACTAATTGAATCTCACACTACTTCACCAAGTTCAACTTTTTATTAGAGTTTTGACTTGGCTGGCTTTTACCTAGTATCATTATAATTCTGAATACTTATTCATTTTTACGTGAGCATTTTCCACCTCACCACCTCAATACCCTCATAATTGACTCAAATCATTTCAAGTCAAAACTTTGACTTTGAAGTGAGAAGTTTCATTTTTGACATTCCTTCCATTTTTATCTTTTTATTTTGATCATTTTGGCTTAAATCAGCTGTGATTTTCAGATGAACTGTCAAGGGAAGATGTTTGTAGTGATACACCAGAAGAGAAGAATAATGACATTGTTTTATGTATGTTGAATCAAACTGTTATTTACTTTTTATATTTTTCGGTCACAACTGAGTTATTGTATTGCACGGCTGTATCCTGCTCCTATGACTGTACCCTGCTCACACAGGCCTCTCCCTCCAATCCACTTTGTTTCCTTATAAAGTAACGGACGCTGGTACTTCTCCACTACTGCGGCACCCACAATGCTGTACTGTTTTTTTAAGGGGGGGGTTATTTTTGATAATTTTTATGTAAACCATTTTTTATGCGAGGAATGAATAATGTAATTTAGGAATGTAATTGTAAGCTATTGTAGTGAAATGTTTTTAATATATACAGTATATATGTGCCCACTGTACCTGTGGGCCTATTGTAACTGGGGTTGGCTGCTATTTAGATCATACAAGGAAATATTTTGGTACTGTTTGGTACTACAGCCTAGAATATATTTTTGTAGTGACTCGATTAAGAATCCAATTTTTTTTTTTGTTTTGTTTTGATTTGTAACTTCACACTACAGTTTCTTGTGGATAATTATTACATGTCATTTCCCAAGAATCAATGTGTCTCTTTGTCTTTTTGCAGTCCTCTAACACGTATTCACTCTGTAACTGATATTTTTCCTCTTCAGCTACAAACACATGTGAATGAGTGAGTATGACATTTAGACTCTCAACTCATCATTTTGGCCTGTCTTGTGTTCCAAAACTCGGTGCTCTCTTTCAGTTTCAGTTTTTTTTTTTCCTTCCCCTAAAAGCCGCGCTGTAATCTTGGTCTTTGTGAGCTCCAGCCGCCCGGTCAGCCCCGATGAAGTGGATAAAGGAGGGATCGGTTGTCATACATGCACAGCCAAGAGTTTTGATCATCCATTATGGAATGAGGTGCTTTGTTCACTAATTGCCTGGAGCCACAGTGGTGGCTTCACTGCAACCTGAGCCCTCTCAGGACAGAAGCAGTTCTCTGAGAGGATGACCCTGCAAGATGAGTCATCATCATTTGCAACTTAAAGACGTTAAATGAGCTATGAAGCGGTGGCTGGTTTCCCAGGCCTGCTGGCCTTACATTTGCTTTACTGGTGTTGCCTCTCATTTTTTATCTCAGGCTACAGCTACGGCTCAGTCACTCTAGAAAGTTAAGTCAAAGTAATGTAGACAACTGCCACCAGATCCATTCAGTCCACATTTTCATATTTGTAGGAAGTAGTATTATTATTTCTGAGCTGGGGGAGAGAACAGTGACAGATCATGTCAGAGGCAATCGGACAAATCAGGCCTTTGCTTTCTTTTAGGTTCCACTGCCATTTACTGTAAGTATCACCTCAAGGTAAGTATTGTTTCTACTTCAGCTTGAAGTAGAATACTTTTTTGATACCTGTTAAAAACAGTTTCAGGTAAAACATAAAACATATTACATTGATGATCCATAACTGCATAAAATCTATATCACATACAATGAGTTAAATTAACTATGAGAATTGTATTGTAGAGGTGGTCTTAAACTATACATTGGCTTGTATATTGTCATCTTCAGGCTGTGTATATCGCATTATTGGAACTCTCATACACTGACCCACTTAGTTGGATATCGTTTGATTGGAAAATTACATTTGGGAGGAACTATAATGAACAAAAGTAGAAACATTTATTTTTGCTTCCTTTTTTATGAGGGGAAATACGAGATCCAATACTTTGTCTGCATACACACAGTCAACAGTTATGTTCAGAGATGAGTTTAAACCTGCATCAGCGAGCACTTCTCCATCCTGACAGGTGTGGCTCATCAGGATGCTGATTACATGACTGTTGCACAGGTGTGCAAGCTGCTCACAGGCCACTCAGAAAACAGGCAAATACTTTATTTTGGAAAAAGGTATGTATTACACACTGGTCTTCCAGGGTTGGTGTTCTACTCCACAACCCTCCTCTCCAAAAAAATGAACATCTGTAGCCCAAGTCATTAGAAATCCACAGTTCAGCACCTGATACTGTAAATAACTTTCAAAATAAAACTGCACATCTCAAAGTAAGCTTTTATTGAGACCAGCCTGGGGCACACCTGTTCAGTAATCATGCAGTGCAATCAGCATTTGAATATGCAACACCTGTCAGGTGGAGGGAGGGTCCAGGTTCCTCAACAGAGACTTGGAAAAGTTGAAAGAAAAGCACCTTAGGAGATCTCATGAAGACTGGGAGCAATTTTTTATATACTTTTATTTCCTACACTGTTGATTTGAAGTGGAATAACAATCCTGTGTGTAAAGCTGACAACAGCACTTCCACCTCATAGTCATTTTATTGTTTTGATTTTGGAGCGAGGAGCGAGAACAACAGCAAAAGCGTCTCTGCCCACAAACTCGTGGCCTGCTCTGATACACTGACTGTAGAAATGAGGCCAGCATTCCAGCACACACTGAAAGAATGAGTCTCCTCATCTCCCTCCTCCA
Source organism: Selene dorsalis (assembly GCA_900303245.1). Lineage (NCBI taxonomy): Eukaryota > Metazoa > Chordata > Actinopteri > Carangiformes > Carangidae > Selene > Selene dorsalis. Next base: position 33,932 of record OMNW01020259.1, on the reverse strand, counting down.
TCAGCGCCCATTGTTGATCCCTCCCAGCAGCACCTCTCACCTTTCCTCCCAGGCATTCACCAGCTGGCTGTACGAACAGCAGCAGAGCACCATGACCTCCCAGATAAAGCTGAATTATTCAAATGACACTTTTGTGTTTGTGTGTGCACGAGCCGGTGCACGCCAGCTCACCCATGTCAATGCGCTCATGCGGTGTGTGTATGCATAAAACACACAATTCTGTTGGATGTGTGTGTGTGTTGTATTTGTGGCTCCCCGTATGAAGCAGGTGGGTGGAATATTAGTGTGTAACTGCCCCTCAGTTCTGCTCCTGAGCATGTATGTGTGTTTGTACCAGTGACACCAGCTCCTGAGGACAAGCCGGAGCACTTTGCAGCCCCCCAGCCATGCACGGGTTCACCTGAGAAGCCTGGTAAGGTATATTACACTGAAATGAGCTCTCACTGCTTTCCCCCCAGGGCGCACAGACTACACAACTACATTCAGATCTAAAGATAGCTCTTCACTGCCATTTAGATCTAGCCTGTATAGGAGCTGTGGTTTGTTGTTTCAAATGGTGGAGAAGAGTCATTGTCATCCAGCGGGGAAAGATTAATAGCCACTTTGCATGAATTTTGCTTGATGTACTTTTTCTGTCTTTGAATATGTTGTTTTGTTTGTAAAGTTTATCTTTTTGAAGATTCATTGCAGCTATCAAATGTAGCCTAGGAATGACCAAGTTAGTGAAGCTGGGTCAGAATTCAGGGACTTAAAGTGTGAAACTTAGCCTAAATGCTGATGGACTGGAGAGGAGTTGGTTTCAATGACTTTGACAGACCACTTCATCAAAACCGACAGAGTTAGCTACTCAATAAAATGAACAAGTGAGGACACTTGTTCATTTTATTGAGTAACTAACTCAACTATGAAGGTGTGTTTTAGATAGATTTTGAATTTTCTAATGATTGATGACTTCTGTACACTGTATCTCAATTTTCTGTGATTAAAATGTCAAAATAAATAGAATTTACTAGGTTTTCTCACTCTGTAGGCAATTTAACCACTGGACAATTAACTGTCATGTCACCAGTCAAGTCCCAAGGTAGAGCGAGTGTTGCAAAGAAGAGGGCAGATGCTGTCAAAAAAGGAAATCGAGAAAGAAATGTGAGACAGAGGGGTTCAAAAGCATCTCAGCCTCCCTCTGATGTACCCAATGGGAAACAAAAAGGAAGAGGTGACGTGAGGAAAAATAAAAGGAATGAAGCAAGTAGTATATCACAATTGCAACATGAGAAAAATAGCAAGGGGGGCTTAAACAAGACTACCAACCTCAAGTGCCCATCAAAAACACTCACAACAAAACAAGGGAGAGTCAACAAGCGCCCAAGCAAGCCTGAAAGCAAGAGAAAAGACAAAGAGTCGGAGAGTGACGAGGAGGAGGACGAGGAATCAGAGAGCACTGCAGGAGGCTCAGAGGAAACTGAAGAGGAAGCTAGTAATGATGAGAAGGAGGAGGACCGAGGCAGTCATGAAGAGCCGACTGAGACACAGGAGAGTACGCAGAGCAGTGAGGAGGAGGCTGAGGCAACAGATACTCAAAGACAAACCGAGCAGACTGCAACCGAGGATTCAGACCAAGAGTCGTCAGAGGAAGTCAAATCCAGAAGGAACTCTGAGGTCGAACCAGCCACATCTATTGCAGAAGAAGAGGAAACTGACAAGGAAGTTGAAGAATCTGAGACTGTCATTAGTGAAGGGGGTGAGGACAATGAGGTAACCCAGGAGGACAAATCTGAAGAGCCAACAGCTGATAAAACACGCACAAGGCGCAGTAAAGCTCAAGGTTCCCCAAAGCCTGCGCAGGGGATGAAATACAAGATGTTTAGAAAAACAAAGGCAGATAAGCAAGCTGAGAAGGAAGAAAAACAGAGAGCCAAAGCAGAAAAGAAAAGGTTAGAAAAGGAAGCCAAACAAAAAGCCAGGGAAGAAAAAAAGAACAAAAAGAAGCCACAGAAAGAAGACAAACTTGGTTCTGCAACCGAGGAGAGTCATTCACCCAAAGGTCTTCCCCTCAGCAAGGCTGACACAGCAAAAGACAGGACTGAGGCAGCGAGCGAAATAAAAGACATCAACAAGACAGATGCTGTGGAAGCTGATCCAGAGGAAGGAGAAGACGAGGATGAACCAATGGTGTCCAAAGCTATCAAAGGCCAAAGTCGAATAATGCTCCTAAAAGCCAAAGGCAAAGACCTCAAAGCCATTCTGGAGCCTGAGGAGGAACGGGATGCTGGAAGTGCTGTGAAAGGACGACCACAGAGTTTGCTTTTGGGGAAACTCAAGGTGGGATCCCTTCAAGATAAAGGGAATAAGAGGTTAGCAATGCTTGATGGGGAAGCATCGGCAAGTGAGACCATGGATGGGGGGTCCAGCAAGCCCAAGGAAAGTTTGATACCACAAAGAAAGGGTATGGGAACTCTTCACCGAGTGTCTGGATGGATTCAGAAGAAAAAACCAAAGGGGTTAAACTTGAGGAAGAAGGTTTCTGCTTGGACTAAAGCCATTGGTGTCTCCCGCTGGCTCGCACTGCGAGCCATAAAACAGAAACAAAATACCAGGAAGTCCAAATGCAATATTCTCAAACACAGAATGGCCATGAGAGTTGCCAGTAAAACCAGCCTGACCAGTAGGAATAAAGAGAGCCCCTCTGATGACAAAGTGTCCAAAGAGAAAGACAGCCAAGAACAGGCAGGGAAAGGAGGGGAAGAAGCTGCCCCTGCTGGGGAGAAAGAGGTAGAGGCCAAATATGCTGTGGTACTCCCCAGGATGAACAAACTTGGCAAGGCAAAGACAGTCACAGCATCCCTTGCAGCTCCTGGACCATCCACTCCATCAAGTACCACTGAATCAGGAGAACCCACTCAATCAGAGCCCAAACCTCCAAAACCAGGTGCCAGACTTGTACTCCCAGTTAAACCAGATCTCAGCCTCCTGAAATCCATCAAGAAGCCCCTGGCAGCTGGGCTTACCTCAAGTGGGAATGTGGCTGAGAGGGTCTCTGGGTCCAGTGGTGCACCAGAAGGATCATCAAACCCTGAGGACAGAGACACAAGAGCTGCCCTTAACAATCAAAATGGAGTCAGTGTGCTACAGGCTGCAAGAGGGAAGATAGACCCCTCCCAAATCAAGCTGACCAAGATGGCCTTGTCCGGGGTATCAAAAGGTGGTGGACTGACTCGGGCCAAAGGACAAGAGCCAGAGAGAGAGGCTGCAGTTGGGGTACCTGGGTCAACCACTCAGCCCTGTCCAAATGGGGAGGCAAAAGCTGTAATGTCAGGGGCTTGGTCTTTGTATGAAGAAGAGGCAGACAGGGAAGTGGCCCAGCTTATGGGTGTGGGTGGTATATATGGAACGGCACAACCAGAGGTGCACTGGGCTGGGAACCAACGGATGAGTGGAGACCCTCAGGTATGTATCACGTTTTTGGTGGTGGCCTCTGTAGTTTTTCTAGCTGTGACAAAAATCAGTTAAATACAGGGTCTACTGATTCATTCATACCCATCACCTGTCTTTGCTGTGTGTGGTCCAGGACTGGCTGCGTGCTGAGAACTTGTTGCCCCACCAAACGGTGGAGAAGCTAAACAAATGGTCAGTCTACGACAACGGGGTCAAGAGTGTATCTGCCAATAATGGAAAAGGTCCCTGGGAATCAGAGGACCCCACCCAGGAGATGTTGGAGAGTCGGCTTGTCAGTACACAGGTATTTCTTTCTATATTAAGAAAGTCCTGTGAGTTCCACTGACCACGAAGCATAAAAGATACAACAGCCTAACCATATTTTTTAACCACAAGTGTTTGTCAAACTATTGACAGAACAGACATAATCATCATGCAGAAAATTTCCAGAAAGATTAGTCCCCAATTCAGTGAACAGTGAACTTGTAGTTGTCTAATATCTAAAAGCTGCAGCCTGTTCTGCCTCACCACTTACAGCCACTGCGCACAGAAAACAATGGGCCATAAAAGACTTCCTGCTGGTTTATTCATCTCCTGGTCTGTGCAGATACAATAGAACTTACAACACACCACAGCATGCTGCCATGAGATTGCAGTATATCGACTATCACACTGCTGCATCACCGCAAGTGGATTAGTTACCTGCTGTGGAAAGTTTATGGATAGATGGAAACAGTAGCAGCGGAGAGGTGCAGAAACAAAACATAAAGATCTCTACTTCACTTTTTGAAACTCTAATTACATCCATGGTTTAGTCAGACTGGAGGATGGCCGTGGAGAGAGGGTAAGGATGAGTTCTGTAAAGGTCCAGTGGACTCAATTGGATCTGCTCATGTGGCCATCTTTTTGTTTTTAGGTTGTGATGCCAGGAAGCAAAAGAGCTGTAGAGGTGGATGAAGTGGAAGATCTTTCCCAGCTGGAGTGAGTTCAGACTCACACACATAAACACACACACACACACACACACACACACACACACAGTACCTATGGTATAATTAACCTGTTGCTTACTGCTTATTGTCAGAGAGGTGTGTGAGAGCTCTGTGCTTCTGAATCTGAAGAAGAGGTTCCACCGTGACTGTATTTATGTAAGTGTCATTACTGACCTCACGCACTGATCTGAAACATCTTAAATAGGGTAAAACATGTTGTGTATTGGCTGAAACAATACCAAAAATGTTATATTTCAACAGGTGATGGAAAGAATGCACTCAGAAACACAGCAAGATGAAATCATGTTGTATGATATATGTTATCTATACCTGATGTAAAATGATTTTACACATCTGGAACATGTTTATTTGAGGTTTGAGGCAGGTTTGTTTGTGAAAATCAGGTGTCTGCTTTAATCTTAAAGAGTGACCTGACAGTAAGTGAACATCTTTGTTTGCTCCAGTAGTGAATGTGTTGCACCAGACTTTTCTTGACATTTTAACCACATCTCATCTTCCTCAGCGGATGGAGTTTGCTCAGCTGTTCCATCCTCTATCCTGCTGAGGAAGACCATGGTGTCAAAGATTGTTCACGTTGAGTTAACGGTAATGGACCTATGACATCATTGGGGTTATTTTCTCAGAGATCTTTCAAAGCCACTGAGAACATCATGCAGGAAATATGGGAACACCTTATTAAGCGTCTTGGATTTCTTGAGTCAAGGCAGTTGTGGGATAGGACCGAGGGGCCAAAACAAACTGCTACCATTGAATAATACGTATGATGCTACTCAAATTCATTTTTGAGTACTTGTGTCATTTTTCTGCAGACTTACATTGGAAACATGCTCCTGTCCATTAACCCCTTCAAGCCTCTCAGCATCTACACGGATGAGCTGAGACAGAAATACCAGTGCAAAGAGCAGCAGAAAAACCCACCGTGAGCAAACAACTCTCACTCAGCTGCACCGTGTCCTCCTCTCTCCTCATGTCTGACTGACAGCGTGTGTCTCATCAGATATTTCAGCTGCTTCAAAACATCTGTCCCCTGTGTGTTTGACTCTCTGTCCTCTGCTTCAGCCACGTGTACGCCATAGCTGACACTGCCTTCAACCAGTCTCAGGCTTCTGCACAGGAGCAGTGCATCATTATAAGGTACTGATAGGAGGTCCAAGTCCATCCATTTATAATTATATTACTTAGTTAACTTTCTGGTGTGCTCTCATTTTAGATTCTGAGATTTTAACCAAAACACCTGCTGTTACTCTTCATCTATTCATTCATTGCATGTTCTCTTATATGAACAGATACTACAAACAGACCTGAACCAACAGTGGGTTTGGTCTGTTTACTGACCACACACCTTTGACACTTCCTGCTGCCACAAATAGTCACAGAATGTGGATTAATCCAATGCTAAACATGGTGCCACAATGCATTATTTCCTCATGTGTCATGAGGATTTGATGAATTGATAGAACAAGTGATTCGGTACAAACACTATCCCTGGAGCTTAGTGCCACAGACAGAGGAGTTAGATCAGGATCAACATATAAACAAAGTTGTTGATTTTTACTTGTCTGACATTTCAGAAAAAATATGTGATAATGTTAAGTTTGTCCTTGAAACCAGCTTCAACACATCCTGTTTCAAATGGATTATTCATTTCATATTTTATCAAACACTACAATGTCCAACACTTAAATATCTAACTTTTCATGTAGAATTACATCTTTGTTTTCTTTTTGCCCAGTTCATGCCCATTTGCTAAGTCAGGCCTAAATAGAGAGGAGCCTAATTGTCAGGAGCTACCAATTCTGCCACAAAAGTATTTGTATTTCAGAAAGTACTTCACCTGTCCAGGACAGCAGTCTGCCAGACTTGGGCCAATGTATGAGCCAGACTTGGGTCAAAGAACCAAGCAGTCATTCAAACGTGTGCTATCTCCAGTTCACAATGACAAGATGAGGAAATTTGTGTCATTTAACCTCTTTCCACCCTCATTTACCTGTCATCCCTCCACCATATCATACCTGATAAATGTTTCAAATATCCAAAGATTCATTTGAAAAGGTTTTGTGATGTCAGGTAATTTTTATTTCTTGCACAGTGGCCAGAGTGGTTCAGGAAAGACTGAAGCTACCAAGCTGATAGTTCACTACCTCAGCTCCATGTATCAGGGAAGAAACCACAACCTGCGACAGGTAATCCTCTCTGGCAAACAAACACCTTCATTGGTGTGTATCATCATCAGATAGCAGCACTACAAGGTTTATAGACATACGTCCTCCAACCATTCTCATCGTTGATCCCCTCTTTTCTCTCTCTTCCTTGACCAGCCCATGGAGGTGTTTCCCATCCTGGAGAGTTTTGGAAATGCCAAGACCATCCTCAACAACAACTCCAGCCGCTTTGGCAAGTACCTCCACATCCACATTCTCCAGTGAGTCCACCTAGTATTACTTTGTCCCTCTGTTGTTCTCTCTGATGAGACTGGCTGCAGATGTTTCATGTGCTGATTGTGTCTTATCTTGGTTGACAGTGGGATCGTTGTAGGGACCTCATTGTCCAAGTATCTCCTTGAGAAGTCCAGGGTTGTATTTCAGGTGAGAACACTGTGTGTGGTGTTTCTGTGTGTTAAGACATCATGCTCATGTTTGCTGGCAGTAAATTTCACCAGGTTCAAAGAGATTACAAGAATCACTTGTGGAAAAAACAAACAAACAGCACATTGCATTGACTTTGGTAGCTATATTGTGTATGTGGCAGTTTGCCTCTGTGTAAACTAACTGTGTGATCAGGTTTTCATCTAAAGTACCACAAGACAAGGCTTGTGTTGACTAGTACGAAAATGTCTCAAGTTCCTTTTCTGGTTGATGGCTTTTACTTCTCGGAAAGTCATTGTTTGGAGGCTCAGCTTTCTGAGGAGGATAAAGAACACCTCCTCCTATAAAACAGATCAAATGGCTTATCGGTTATTGGTGTGTAGCCATGGGGAAGCCATGCCTTGGCTTTGCAAAATATCTCTGCATAGTTAGGTTTAGAAGAATAATAACAGTGTTGTTAAGGTTGTTTATCAGTCACGAATACTATATACTACCAGTTACACATTAAACAAAGCTCTCCTGTGTTAAATCCCTGCATTGTGTTGACCCATCCATCCACCACAACCTTTTCCTCACATGGACTTTGAGGCTTTACCTGTTACGTCACCAGACTTCTTCCTTCAATCCTGTTATACGACCATTTGTTCAGCTTTTACACTATGTCACAACCTGTTTATGGCTTTATTTTCCTGCCATAACAGTATAGATAGGTAAGTAGATGGGTAGATAGGAAGGTAGATCATTGTGGTGTAATTAATCAGAACAGATAAAATGCCTTGCTCGGTCTTGTCTCATTTGTTTAGGCCGGTGAGGAGAGGAACTACCATGTGTTTTACGAGCTGCTGGCAGGTATGAACGACTGGGACAAGCAGGAGCTCTACCTGCAGGGAGCTGAGACCTATTACTACCTGAACCAAGTACATCACACACACCTGTGGACACACCTGATTTCCTCTGGTTTTCAGTATTTTCCTTCACTTTCACTCATCATACATGTTACGCATTTATTTTGTCTCTGTCCCCTCCAGGGTGGTGCCTGTGAGTTCAACGGGAAGCAGGACAAAGAGGACTTCCAACATCTGGTTCAGTGCTTTGACACCATCGGCCTCCACGCTGACCAGGTCTCCACCGTCTGGGCCATCCTGTCCTCCATCCTGCAGCTTGGCAACATCTGCTTCAGCTCATACGAAGTGTGTGTGTGTGTGTCGGGGAGAGAGAGAGTTACTCAGAGCAAATCTTGGTATCACACATCAGTTGTTGTTTCAGAGTGAGTCCTTCGAGGTGTCCCGCATCTTCAGCGAGGCTGAGGCCAGGAGGGTGGGCTCCCTGCTTCAGATTTCCTCTGAGGCCCTGCAGACTGTCATCACTCACAGAGTCACAGTCAGTATCCAGGCACCAGTGTTGCTTTATCGTGTTGTTGTGAATGTGCACGCTGCTCAGCTCTGTAATTCACAGGAGACGACGTACGACAGGATCTACTGCCCTCTGTCTGTGGAAAGTGCCATAGAATCCAGGTAGGAAAAGTTCAGGCTGGATGTACAGCCAAACAAGACCATCCATCCATCCATCCATCCATCCATCCATCCATCCATCCATCCATCCATCCATCCATCCATCCATCCATCCATCTGGTAGCTGTTTTAGAGTAACACAGACATACAGTCTGTACAAACCACAGATGCATAGTGCAAA
>OMNW01020259.1:13388-25190 GCA_900303245.1 Selene dorsalis | reverse complement strand
TGCATAGTGCAAAATTTAGATCAAGCGTCACAACTGCACTCCAAGTCTGCTTCAAATGCAACTAAATGTAATACACAAACATCATGTCAGGAAAAAGCATAAACAGAACTAGCCTGGACCCCACAATGCAGATCAATGCAAAAAAGTGTTTATTCACAGAAGTGCAGGTGCTTAATATTTACAGTGACTATTGAAATAAAAAAAAATCTAGCAACTACAGGGGCAGGCAGGGGGGTAGAGCTGAGGACCAGAGAGTGAAGCAGAGTTCCAGGGAATGAGACAAGACAAGACAACAGGAGGACTGGGCAGGGGAAAAGTGAGAGCATGGTGGCTGGGCTAAAAAACAAGAAAAGCAGAGTGAGTCAAAACATAGAGCAAACAAGTTACAAAGTCACAGCGACAAGAATCAGCCCGTCTGAGAGGTTGAAGGTGAATTGTCAGAGAAAGGAGAGTGAAACCAGGCTAATTACTTCTGCAGGAGAGGTAAGTGGCTATCAGGCCTGATGAGTGGCAGGTGTGAGGGAGAGAGACTGAAGCCCCGCCCAGCCCTGGAGAATGACAGACAGAGAGACCAGACCAGACAAAACCCAGAACAAGAGGGAGGGGGAAAACAAAATAAAGAGAGGGGAAGACAGGAGATGGACCGGATGCTGACAAGATATGCAGCTGATGGCAGGTAGCTGGTGCAACTCATCTGAACAGATACAAGCCATACATTTCCAACAAACAGGAAATATGTTTAATTGGATAAAGTGACTTAAGCTGTGGACTGCAGCTTGAATTCCTTTTTTTTCAATTTTGGAAAATGCCCTGAATCACCTGTTTTGAAATGCCTAAAGTCCCAAATAAGTGAAATGAGGACTGAACTTAGCAGTATAGGGCAGACTGTATCATGAAAAATATTGCAGGAAATATCACAGTATCTCATGTTATCAAATATAGATGAAAGAAATGTGAACAAATTGTTTTAACTTGCAAGGTCCCTGTGCTTCCTCTCCTCTGCTCCCTCTCCTGTAGAGATGCCATATCCAAAGCCTTGTACTCAGTGTTGTTTGACTGGCTGTTGGAGCAGATCAATGACTGGCTCAGTCCCACAGAGATGGACAGCACAGTGGGGATAGTGGACATCTATGGGTTTGAGGTTGGTACCCTGGGCTGGCATCTGACCCTGTGGATTATCTGGTGGTGTTGGTTGGATGTGACATCACAGCTCCTCCGTGTCTCTCTGCAGGACCTGGGAGTGAACAGCTTTGAGCAGCTCTGTATCAACTTTGCCAACGAGCAGCTGCAGCACTTTGTCAACAAGGCAGTGATCTCTCAGGAGGAGGTCAGTGGGCTGTAGGTTAGATCCACATGCTACTTGATCATTGATCCATTAAAGAGCCATTGACAACAACTCGATGACTTGATGACTCATTTTGCCTGAAACTGGATATTACAAGCACTGACACTATTTGTGACTCACCTTTATTAATCACTTGACTTTGAATGACTCTCCAGCCAAAGCAATTACTCAAACAGGCAACGCAGCCATCATTAGGCTCTTATAATTGATTTATAAAGAGTTAATGAAAAGTTAATCAGCAGGTACAAAGGCTGCAATGTATCATCTTGTCATTAAAGGTGAGACAGTGGCATCACATTCACACAGTTATATTTCTTCTCAATAATCGCAATATCACCAATCACCATTGTGGAACAAAGAAGTTATAGAAAGAGTGGCAAGCAATATAACTCAGGTTATAAAACAAAGTCTTCATTGGTGTGTTGTCATACTCCAGCTCCAAAGCCCTCAGTCTACACTTAAATGTGCAGTGAAGACTTTGCACTGTAATGACATCAGGATTTCCATGTCTTTGATATTAGTTATACTTTATGCTAATATGTTGGCATGAATTTTTGAAGCCAGTGGTTTTGGTTTTGTGTGTGTGTGTGTGTCCCACAGGAGGAGTACAGAACAGAACAGATTCAGTGGCGTCCACTGCCAGTCAAGAACTTCCACTCCTGCCTGGAGCTGATCTCCTCCAGGCCTCACGGCATCCTCCGCATACTGGATGACCAGACTTGTCTTCCTCAGGTACACACACACACACATCTGCATCATCACACACATCCACCCTAACCTTAATTGTCACCAGTGATGTTTCACCCCAACCTAAACCTATGTCTACCTGACAAAACCAAATCTCAGCCCTCAAACCCACAAAGTTCTTAAACTTAGACTAAAAGATATTGATAAGCTTATATGAGACGATGTCATGAGCTGCCCACAGAGACGGTGGTAATTCTGTGTTTTCTCAGGCCACTGACCACACCTTCCTCCAGAAGTGCCACTATCACCATGGGAACAGCCCCCACTATGCCAAGCCCAAGAACCCACTCCCAGTCTTCACTATCTATCACTATGCTGGAGCTATCACCTATCAGGTATGAGAAACTCTGTCAAACAGCAGCTGATGCAGGGAGGACATTAATACTCATATACAAATCTGTGATTTCCCAGGTCCATAATTTCCTGAATAAGAACCACGACCAGTTCAGGACAGAGGTGGTGGAGCTTTTTGCCAGGAGTCGCTTAAAGGTGAAAAACCTGGAAACATACACAGGCTGAGAGAATTTTCTAATTTCTATCCTATACGTGTACACAGGTGACATAGAGATATTGATATAGCAACAAAAACAACTGTAACAAAAATGATAAATTACATCACAGGTAATCATCCATTTGTGTGTTTTATGATGCTAGATAGACTGGTGGCTGTATGGAGAGAGTGAGAAGAGAGTATAGTTGAAATTAATGACAAAACCTCAATAATTTTATAATTGTAGACAGTATGTGATAAAAGTAATATCATTTAAAATGACAATTTCTATGTTTCTATGTTCTATCCTGTTAATGTTATAGTGATATATCGTAGAAAAAGAAAAATATGATTATTTAAAATAGACAAAATTATAAAAAATAATACAATAATAGTGTAGTGATATTATGACAATATAATATGTTTAATGTATGTATATTTTATACAATATGATGATTTTAAATCGATTAATATCATGATCATCATCATCACATGTGCAATAATGTGTTAAACAGTGATGAGTGGCGAGGTCCTGTTGAGTTACTGTGGAGATGAGCAACAAGATGTTTTTTAGAATTTCTTTGTGTCACATTATGAAGTTTTGAGTAAATGTACTAGACGCTGTGAAGTTAAACCCAAACCAGGGAAAATCCTGTTGCTACGTGCTGCCTTTCTGTGGCCCTCAGTTTGTTTGTGTTCTGTTAGTGTCATATTCCCTCTGTGCATTTCCACTGTGAAGCTGCAGAAATGTGCTGCATTCATCCAACATTATGTCATAATGTTGTAACACTGATGAACAGAGGGTTGTTTCCTCTGGTACTTCTTTGGTCTCAGATTTGCATGGTGTAATTATGAAACACTGAATCATAATTATGATAAATATCATAATGTGTCAGACATTTGAATCTTTATCTGATCGTTTCTTACAATCATTGCAGGTCATTAGAATGAGATATAAAGGTTAAAAGTAGAGTGTTTTTTAAAATATGTATATGTTTGCTTTTACTTTTTGCCTTTAAATAAAAATAACTAATAGCTAAGCAACAGTTATGAGCTGTATGGTGGTGAGAGTAACATATTGAGGAAAATATTCAATGTCTTGATTGTCAACATGAAATGTGAGAGATCAGCTGCTCCAAAAACGTGACTGTATATAGACACGTTTCGCTGTTCCCTGTTGGGCAGATGGTGTCGGAGCTGTTCCGGAAGCTTCAGGACGGCTACATTCAGCAGAGGGAGCTGGGCTGGAGAGGGAAGGGCCTCCGTCAGCAGCCCTCCACCGCCGCCTCGCACTTCCTCCAGTCCCTGACTGAACTCACCACCCGCCTGGAGAGGTACCGACACGCCGACCACACTCAGCCAACACAAAGCAGTCGTTAAACACATGTTTGGCTCCCGCCGAGTGTCACTGGTAGAGGTAACGTTTCGCCGCATGTGTTTAAAATGGCACAGCTGTGGTTTCTCCAGTTTGCAAGTTAACAAACGTAATGGAAAAAAAGAGTAGCACAACGCTTGGTGCTGATCATGTTTTCATCTGGTGTGAATCACTGGGAGAAGCTCTACCAGAGACCTCACAAGATGAGACACATCATGTGTGTGAAGAGCTCAGATGAGGATGTTTCATGATTATCCGTATACTCACACACCTTAAATCTACAGGCAGATCTGAAGTTAACCCTCTGTTCTTATAAATTTCTTCTTTTTTTTTCCCCCAGATGCAAGACCACCTTTATCCACTGTCTGAAGCCAAATTATGTCAAGGTGACTTCACTGATTTTCATTTAAACTTCATTTAATATTACGACTTCAGACACTACATCCTTTCGTGTCCTCTGGCAGCTTCCTGGGATCTTTGATGTGGACTATGTGTCTGCCCAGCTGAAGCATGCAGGGACCCTGGAGACCATCCACATCAGGAAGGAGGGGTTTCCCGTACGGATTCAATACTCTGACTTCATGGAGAGGTGGTGCACATACACAGAGTGTCCCTGCCTGCACCATCACTGTAATACCGTAATGTTCCAGCGCCACACTCTCATTTGCATATTCTCAGTGAGAGTTTGTCCATGAGGGCGACACCGATACTTTATCATGAGTTCAGATATAATCATATCACAGTACATGACTTTTTTTGAATGGGTTTTTGGTTAGACTGTGGAAATAGAAACTGTTATAAGGTCTGCTGTTAACACAAGCTCAAGCTTTCACATTTTATTCTATTACATAAAACACATCATTAAATACCACAGCTCTGATTCCTTTAGGCTTTTATGTCTCTATAAAAAAAGGACAAAAACAAAAGTGTCTGAATGGGACTACAGAGCTTGTCAGAGATGTTACATGTCATCACATTGAACATGAAAACAGATGAAAATTTAGTCTGCAGTGCTGCCTTCAGAAAGACATCTGGGTCTGCATGAACTCAATCGTAAAAGCTTATGCTCCTTCTCAGTCACTGTGCTCCTCCCAGGATTATGGCCTGTCATCACCATCCTTACATGCAAGACAGTCTCAGTCCCCACTGTTCTGCTCCGTGGTTCCCTGGTGGTGGAGCAAGCTACCAACATCCTTTAGAGTAGGACGACCCTCTCGGAGAGCACCTGCTCTCTAACACCTCTAACAACATGTCCAATCCAATCCAGACCTTCGCTTATTAAATAGATACAGGCACTTACACCAAGGTCTCTTATTGCACTGAAGCTGCTGATGTCCCTCACTTGTAAGTGTCCTTGGACAAACATGGAAGGAAACAGCAGAGTGTGTCTCTATTTTTTCAAACCTTACCCCCTCAAACAGTTTCCCGGACAACCAGAGGAATGAGCTGTGTCGTGGTGTTTCAGTTACATTGTTCACATCATTAGATATTGGGTTTACTGCTTTAGAGTTTCAGGATGAGCTCAACATTGCTCTGTCTCACAGGTATGGAGTTCTCCTGACCCAGAGGTTGAGCGATGTGTCGGACAGAGAGCAGACAGTGGCTCTGCTCCACATGGTGGGTGCAGAGGAGGGACGCTACCAGCTGGGCCGCACCAAGGTACCCAACACGCTCAAGGTGCTGATGGGAAGCTTTAACTGACCATGTCAGCGTATTGTGACGTGTGTGTATTAGGTGTTCCTCAAGGAGCTTCTGTACCAGCTGCTGGAGGAGAAGTGGAGCAGCACTCAGACCTGGGCTGCCATCACCATCCAGAGGAACATCAGGGGCTTCCTGTGCCGGAGGAACTTCAGGTTCTTCAAACAGAAAGCCATCGTCATCCAGAGCCACATCAGAGGACACCAGGCCAGGTAGACAAATGTATTCCAGCAGTAAAATGTAGTTTTATTTTACTTATAATTTATTTTAAGTGTATGCTGTCAAAAAATGAGAGATGAGAAAGAAAGAGAAGGAGAAGAGAAGAGAAGGAAAGTATGGAAGCAATGAAAGGACAAGAGGTAAAAACAACAGTTCAAACAAAAGAGGGTTTTTAACCAAGCTCAACAGCAGCTCAACACACACACAGTTGCTGCTTCTCTCTGTTTTCATCTGCAATTTATCACCCAGCCAGCAGATGCCCTCACACTCCAGTCCCATCCGCCTGACATGCACCCACCTGCTCACCTGTCCATCACTCTCTAGGTGCCCTCGCATTACTCTTTTCCAATTCTTACCTTTGTTCCGGCTTAACCTGCTACTGATCCTTTTCCCTGTGTCTCCTTGTGCCTGTTACTGGACCCAGACCCTGACACTGGTCCTGTGTTGTTGAGCTTTTGGTTAAACAGCCTGTCAGTCCACCCTGTATGTGGACTCATGTGCCTGGACTGTCTGTACACCTGTCCATCCTGTCTTCACTAAAGTCTCTCTCTGGATGTTCCTGCATTTGACTCTTCCAACTTGCACTCTGTACATCGTGACACTAACTAAGCCACTAAAAACGTAGAAAGACATACTTTTGATTTCAAAAGAGTGAAATAAATAAGCACCTAAGCAAAATAGGACTAAAATCAAATAAACAAGAAAATAAGAAATTACAGGACAGTGCATTATGTTTTCATCTAATTTAATTTCATTAACTTTTATTTAGACTCAGAAATATTTAGAAACCTCATTTACAATATAACCGAGAATGAAGACATATACATCCAGGATACAGAAATATAAGTAATAAAAGATCAAATAAGAAACAAAACAAAAACAGTTGGAGGTAAAATAAGATAAATAATTAATAGTAACAAATAATTAGGGATTTAAGTCGCCCTAATGATAAAAATGAGGTAAGCTTCAGATCGTTCTGCATGATATTCCAAGTTGCTGGTGCACAGTACGAAAAACTGGATTTTCCCAGTTCAGTATTAACACCTGCAAATAAATGCAGATCTGAGTCCATAATAAAACACATAACAACACAGAAGAGGCTCAGCAGTGAAGGTGCTGCAGCTCAAAGTGTGAATTAGAGAGGAATCAAAGAAAACCTAAAGGTGAAAGAGAAATGTGAGCTGAGATGGAGTTAGTTTCCACCTGGAGCCTGAAATGAGGTCAGTCAGTGATGCACCGGCACTGAACCCCGTACCTCTGTGTTCTGTCGCCCCCCCTCTTCTTCCAGGAAGTACTACAAGCGTCTGAAGCAGTCCTTCACACAGTTCTGGGCAGTGATGCTAATCACCAGAGAAACCATCAAGAGACGCCACTGGAGGAAGGTAGAAACCTGTGGACCATGTTTCCTGGCAACTGCACGTTTATGATGCTGTAAATCTGATATGCAATACCTGCAGCTTAACACTGCCGCATATGATTTGTAATAGCTGAGTTATGTCCATGCCCTCACAGAGATAACACCTTACCTCCATGTTTGGGGTAAATGTGTAATTAGCCTCTTCTTTTCCATTTCCTTTCCAATGACAGCATGAGTGTAATGTGTCCTGTGCACATGGTGAACTGTCAGTGATAAATTCAGTTTGATGATATTCTTACAATATTATCCTTCTATCATTTGCTTTCATTTACTTAGATTATGTAATGATCTACCATCCTATAAAATCTCACCCCTTTCCTTTAACCAGCGTCTTATCTTTGCATTCGTCACTTCAACACACCCACCCACACGCACGCACACGTATACACACACACCCAGCATACACCTCAGTCACTTGGACTTCAACCCCTCTCAGTGAAATTTGAAGCAGCGCTGCATCTCTCATTCCACCCTGTGAAACCTGTCCCTCCGACTTCCAGCTCCACACCTGTGACAGGTAGGCTGCTTCTCTGCCTTTTCACCTTCTCCATCAGTTCAGATACAAAAAATGTCTTCATCTTTTTTACTGGATTTGACCCTTGATGTAGTTTGAAACATGTGAAATGCGAACACAGTGGGTCATGACAGAGGAAATGATCTAGAGACACTCCTCCTATCTCCTTGTGTTTTTATTTAGTTTAATTTTTCTGGACTAAACTAAACTGACAGTTTTCTTTTCCTTGTCAGTTCCTTTGCTTCATTTGTGTCACTCTCAGTCTATTTGGTATTATTGTTTTATGAGGCTTGGACTCTGAACAGTGCAGCTCTCACAGGCTGCCTGTGTCAGCCATTCATGCCTGAGAGCAGTCATCAGGAGCTTCTCACAACAGTTCCTAAAACACAGGTTCATATGAGAGTTTGACAAGCAGATTTAGTGCTGACAGTTAGTGTTCTCACTTCTTATCCAATATAATTACATGTTTATGGAACCAATTCATTCTCACTTCCTGCACCTGAATTATTATTTTGATCTGATTCCAGATCCAGCCAACAGGGCTATGACGACAGTGTTAAGGTGGTAATATTAGGAGTTAATAATTTCTGAGCAAGTCAGTCATGTCATACCGTAGGTGTGTTTTCTGTGTTGACAGGTGCACAACTCAAATATGAACAGTGGTAACACACAACTATCTGTCCCCCTGGTTTTATGTGGACATTACTTGTCCTGAGCAGTATCTGTATGGTTCAATCTTCTCTGTCTTTGGTGTGGTTGGAGAAAATGATTATGTCATAGTGATGTCATCAGGGCTATCTCAGCTTGTTTTGTTTTACTGAAAGATTTTTCTCTATGTGGTGATGATCTGACATGAGATTATGTAAGAGTGGTATTATGGGACATACAGTATAGTCCGGGGTTTTGGGAATACCTAAGAATCTGTTGCAACTTCTTTTGTTTTTATTAGAATTTGTCATGTCAGATAAAAAGTTGAGGGTATAATAACAGTCAATATGACTCATCCTCCAGAGAGTCCTGGGTTTAAAGGGATAGTTCGAAATTTTGGAAAATTTGCCTATTGCCATAATTCCTATAGTCATAGGGGTAGGTTCATTAACCTTTAATAATCGGTGCATGAGTTTTGATATCCGTGGGGCAGAGTAGCGAGCTGCTCAGTGAACACAATGGAGGTGAACGGTACAAGGTCCCCTGTTCCTCAAAACTCATCAAATACACAATCCAACAACTCCAAAACATTCTCGTGGACAAGTTGTGACCTGCACATTCACCACGCTATTGTGATTTGTGTCACACGGTTCTCCTGTGAAATGTCACATAAGTTGGACATTGTTGTTTGTAAAGATGTAAATGATTGGAGTTGGGGAGTGATCCAGCGAGTCAGAGGGCGTGTGTTGATCTGCTGTGATTTGTAACCTACCTGTTTGATTTGGGAAGGTCAGTTATTGTAAATCCTCTGAGGTGGAGGTAGAGCGAGGCTGGGCTGATGTCTGTTTGCAGTAACCCATTCTCTCAGCTCACTTCGTGATAACTGAAGGGAAGCCATCGACAAAAGAAGTGTTTGCTGCATGAACACATGTGCACACCCATGTTTAATCTGTAATGCCAGGCACTTATCTGATATCTATACCAAGTAGGATTGACTGACCATGAAAAAGAAACTTACACACATATAACCCAGGAGGGACAGGGACACACTGGGTGGGCTGAACTGTAATCATATGGGAGTGACGCTGCTGTGCTGCGTTGAGGTGACTCCTCTCTGTGAGCTGTAAAACTCCTGATAAAAACATAACTTTCTGGACTTTTGGAACTGCGTGGCCTGGTATAAGGGGCGGGGCAACAAGGACTGTGGGTGTTGGCAGGAGTATATAACAGGACGTGTATCTAAGAATAGGTCTGCTTGACTGTTCTTGATATACCTGGATAACAAGGAAGAGCTCACCTGAGGAGCCACACAGTGGATCTCCAACCAGTTTCAGGGGCAGGATGTTGAACCATGGACCTCTGAACACAGTGTGATTACCAGTTTGATTTATTGGCTTTATTATTGTTTCGATTTCAGGAATTTCACGAGAGGATCAAAGTGAAAACAGTGACGAAGACCAAGTCTGTCTCTCCAGGAATGGTAAGACTGGGACCTGAGATTCTACTGTAATGTTTCATCCACCCGCTCCTGTGATTACTGCACTGTAATGTGTTGTGTTTTCCCTTCAGGATGTGGGGATGTTGGAGATCCCTGCCGAGCTGTCGGCCAGACTCCGCAGTGCAGCAGGTCGGCTCCCTAAACCTCCGCTCATGTGATAAGACTGCACACTCTCTGCTGCCACGTTGTTTTCATACTCCTCACTGTACTTCCCGTCTCTCTCCATCAGGGCGGCAGCATCAGTCAGACGTCACAGAGGCCGCACCTCCGCACGTGAAGGCAGACCATAAGCTCAGCCTGCCTCACGATATAGACAGATACCCGTTCTCTCGCTATGCCAAGTCTGTGTTACATGTGAGTGAAACTGTGGCCACACACACACTGATACTGATCTTCTACACTGTGCATTCAGCTCCAGGTTGTGGTCCACACAATAACTCAGTGACATGAGCAGATATTTGTTGGACAGAAATGCAGCTTTCAGGTTTTCCTACTGGTGTTGATAAACCTACATTAACTGAGCTTTTTGGACATTAGCAGGGGGCAACAAGCTTCAGACGGCCCTGATACACAGAGTTATGGAAAAGCATAATAAACAGTTTCTTTTTTACACAACCAGAGAGAGAGAAAGAGAGAGAGAGAGGTTAGTTTGCAGCTTGGACTTGCCGTATGTACCCAGATACCGCAATCAGCCACCTGACAGACAAAGACAGATTTGCATTGCATGGGCTTTTTGAGTTTTGTTCTCGACCAACTGCTGAGGGAGCCTGCTTCACTCGGCAAGTGGTGCACAGCAGCTTCGTGTTGAGGGAGACATTGTTAATGAAAGTGAGGAGACTCGTCAACACAGTAACCCTGAAGGTTTCATGGTTCGATGTGTTAATGTATGAAATCAATCTAAAGTCTGCTTGATGGAGAGCGCCATTAACTTTTTGTGTCTAAAAGGTGTTTTTAATAATATACTGTATTATAGCTCATTACCCTGTAGCATAAGAATACGGCAGTGATCTGTTAAGTTAGCAAGTGTCTTGTTCCTGATTCATTCAGTTTACACTAATTACACTGAGCAGCCTTAAACCAAGGAAGGAAAACCTGTATAACTTCATGAACACTAGGAATATAGTGCCAGTTTTAAGATTATCACTTTGATTGTTCTATATGATGCAAACACACCTGAGTGAATGACGGACAATTGATTTTCATGTTGTGCCCCCAGGACACATGGGGCCAGCCTCAGGGTTACCCCCTCCAGAGACCCCTCACCTCTCTGGAGCCTGAAGATGCTAGAACTGCCGTGGATATCTACAAACTGGTACGTGGGACTCATTAGATGATGTTACTTCAGAGTTCACCTCTCACGCAGCTCATACTCATCGTGAGTATAAATCCTTTTCCTCCTCAGATCTTGAGGTTTACAGGTGAGTCGGAGCTCAGCAGCTGGAAGCAGCAGACACTGGGTAACTACATCGTGGAGAAAGGCCAGAACCAGCCGGCTCTGAGGGACGAGATCCTGGCCCAGCTGGTGTACCACACGTGGGGTCAGGAGGAGCAGAACAGCCTGAGGGGCTGGCTGCTGCTGGCCTGCTGCCTCAGTGCCTTCACCCCCTCACCAACACTGGACAAACCACTGCTCAAGTAGGTGCTACACTTAAAGGCACATCTTTTAAGTCTCACCCTTCTGGAGTTTTTGGAGTCTCACATAGTTTCGAGATAAACGAGAATACGTAAATAAATAAATAAATAAATAAATAAATAAATAAATAAATAAATAAATAAATAAAAGCTGCCTGCCAAGTTGGCTCAGTCAATATGAAAGCCAAAGGTCACTGTGACTGTGAGTTTGGCCACAAT
>OMNW01020254.1:15345-28650 GCA_900303245.1 Selene dorsalis | reverse complement strand
CTATGTGATCGGATAAAACTCGCTGGCGTTTATGTTCACAGATGAGAAAATCTGACAGTGTCGGTGACAGTGTGTAAACTGGGTCCGTGACCGTGAGTGTTTCATGTGGCGGACGGTGGCCCGTCAGATGTACGGCAGCTTCAGGAGGACAAAGTTCTCCATTAACAATGAAGCCTGTGATGAAGGTTGAAGTGCAGCTTTTAACTAAATTGCATCCTTCAATAAGACTGACTGTAGTCTATATTAAAAACTGAATTAACACAGACATAACTTGAGAATAATTATTTATATATTTATTCATTTTTTATATTTATTTTATTTATTTATTTTCTTTTACAATTTCTCATCCTGCTCCTACTTTTAGTTTGAAGTGTAAGGGTGGACTATGCATTTCACTGTGCATATATTGTTGTATCTGCCTGACATTTACAGATTTTATTCAAAGTCTAGATGAAGTGTTAAATGGGAGTTGAATAAAATGATTCATATCTCACATGTTCCTCCTGAAGCCTTGTTTGTGGTCTCTGACACATTTTATCTCTGACAATATGGCCACTACAGAAACCTGCAGAGTTGTAATAGAAAGAGAATATGTGCAGCTGTTAAAATTGATTTAAATACCTATAGGGGTTAATGACAACTTAATAAAGTTGGACATGCGGCTTATTTTTAATGTCCAGTCGTAGCAAAGCGCTAAGTGTGAGTCTTTTGTGTGAATCGTATGCATTTATATCCTTTGCCAGTGTGTTTAAGTGATGGAATGCACTATTTATTGTTTTTAAGAGGTGCTAAGGGGCATTTTTATACCTGTGCTACAACTTTTCCAGTCTGTGCTACAAAACTATCAACTTCTGTAGCACCAGTGCTGTGTGCTCAAAAAGTTAACGTTCAACCTTGACTGGTCCATCATAGCAACCCTCCACAACTGTTACTGGAATGAAGGTGAATCAAAACACTAAAGCCAAGGCTGTCATAGTTTGTCAACCCTCAAAGAGAATTCAAATCAGAGAACTTAGGTCAATAAACTTCATGAAGCCCTCCTCCATAAATTTTGGTGTAATCTTTGATCAAGATTTTGGCTTTACACCCCGGGTTAAGAAAGTTTAGACACGTTTCTGCCAGTTGAGAGCTACAGCCAAGGTCAAGTCAGCCATGGATCTTGAGAGACTTACAGCGCATGTGCTTTTATTTTCTCCCACTGCAGCTCTCTATTCACTCAAAATCAATCCAGCACCTACAGAATGCTGCAGCTCATCTCCTAACCCAGGCAAGAAAGTTCACATCACTGCACTACACTGCACTTGCTGCCCATTTATTGTAGGGCTGATTTTAAAATGATTTCAATAGCTTTTTAAGGCGAAGCTTGGTGAGGCCCCGACCCATATTTCTGAGCTTTTATCTGTCTATGAGCCAAGGTACAGCATGAGGTGGCTCTGCTGGCCACTTTAAGGTCTAGGTTGAAAACCAAAGACATCGTTGTTTTCAGGACGCCTGAGTTCAGTTTGACTTTCTCTTTAGTTTACATGTTGCATTAAGGTTATTATGTAACAATACAATATAGTATATTGTGTAAATACATGCGCTGTGATGTTGTTAGGCAATTTACCGGGAACCACCACATTTAAGGGTACTGCAATGTCTTGTGCCTACTTAGAAACATAACAGGAACTCATGTTGTCATTATCCCTAATCTCACCCTTTTAGACGTACTGAGCAACAAGTCACCTGGGTGTGTAATGCAATTCTGAAGTCTTTTGACACAGCTCCAAAGCACTTCCCAGTAAAGAACAAATCCAGTTTGTATTTTATCCACACTTATGAAAGAGTTGAGAATCAATCCATGCAGTATTTGCACTTTTGTCCTGCCATAATTTAATAGTTCACACACATATACAAAATCACGTTCTCTCTGCTTCTCAGCCACCCCACACACTCCCAAATTGTCAGTGGGTATTAAAGTGGGTATTAAATCATCTGAGCTTTTGTTTGTTCTATTTCATGCTACATTATCCGTGGAATAAAATTTGTTTGCTCTAAAATGTGGAGCCCTGGTCACTGAAATTGTATCATATAGTAAGGACTACTGCAGCAGTTAAACGGCTACAGTAGATATTTCTGGTTCTGATTTACGTCTTCATCCGTTTCATCAGCCCTTTTTTCCCCCTTTTCTATCTTGTATTTTCTCTGTTTACACTTCCGTTTCCCTCCACGGACACTACATCCTTTCTCCTCAACTGTCGGGGCACTGCTTCATGTTTATCATCATGTGGTGATGAAAAATAAGAATGTCGCTCCCCACAGAGATGAAAGTATAGATAGAGAATAGACACTGAGACAGGAAGACAGAGGCATGAATATAGTGCAGTCTATAAAAAGACTATTCTGAATTTAACTCTACTACATTCCCTCATCCTCCTGTTACACATTAAAGTCATTTGTACATCATACAACACTTCCTCTCTTCCCAATTCCCCAAAAAGGTCGAAGGTCACCTCAGCCTCTATATAAAGCTCAGTCTGTTTGCCCCCCCCTCCCGCTTGTGAGCTCCTGTTCGAAAAAAAACCTCCCTCTGTTTTGCCCTCATGTGCAGCTGCTGAGTCCCTTCAACCTCGGCCTTATTGACAAGAGATGAGACACCGGGAGATGTTTAACCCCACGACCTCGCCGTCTCTCAAAGTTCGCTGAACTAGCAGTGGCCACTTCAGTGTTTACATTGTTCTTTAATGCCTCTGGGACGAGGGCAGACCCCTTCTTTCCTGTCTGCTGCAAGGTTACGGAGCAGTAAAGTGTGAATACAAACAGGCAGATGAAAGGTTTACATCAAGTAGTACCTGACAGAAAATACATTCTGTCAAGTTTCACTGGAGGTTTTCATTCCCTACATGGTTCTTTCATAGTAAAATGCAAAGGATCTGAGGGTATATTTATCAAAGTTCAGCTGAGTTCTCTTAAGCTGCAATGAAAGACTTAAAAAAAATTCTTTCACTGGAGTGTAGGAGGAACCTTTATGCACAACTCTCAAGTGATTACATGATGAATCACATGTATGCTCAGGGCAAGAGCCACTTAGACACAAAGATTTTGTCTTTATAGAAATCTGTTTTTTTTTTTCACACATTTTTTAATACAGCCAAGTCATTCTGCCGTTCGACTGTTTTTATTTCATTAAACAATTAATGAACTTGCTGGAATCTCCAACAGAAATTAAAGACACCTCGTGAAACTTTCTAACTTTCTAAACACGCTGCTACGGTCTTGCAAAATTGCATGGCATTGCAAAGTACATTTTCCTCGCTCTAAAACATTTGTCCAAGTTCATGTTCTGAATATTCAGTAAATTCAGTACATCTGTTGGGGTGTATCTTTCATTAACTCTAAAATCGGAACAGTGTGAAAGTAATGACAGGATGTGAATGTGACTGTACGTGTGAAGCCGCCCACATGAAATTCTGAGCAGGGTAAGTGTCCTGCATGCGTATACTTATACTAAATAAAATTTGATGTAGATATGGGCAGATAGAAATTGTCTAAGAATAAGATATACACTGTTACGATTATATATAACTAGGGCTGTCATAATAATGACATTTGAGTTGAGGATTAAATGCCATACCAATAATTGCCGTTAATGCTTGGACTTTTTCTGATCATTTCATGCCACTATTATCGTATAAGCCTAAACACAGTTTAATAAATACATATACATCTATTGAAAAAGAAGAGTCATATATTGGCTTTCCAACTAAATCCATGATGCTAATGTCAATAAAGAGATGCTCACCAAAACGTGGTTGTTGAATATTAGAAATGAAGCGCCTCCATATAAACAGTTTGTGATGCCCCACTCATGTGTCATTAAACCATAGCAGAAGAAGGGGGTGCAACGTGATGATGTCATTAAAAGAGCACCAGTTAAATCTTAAACGGTGGACAACGACAATGAAACAGTGATGGAAATTTGACATTTCTGTTCGTTTCTCCCAGCTGTTTTTGTACAGATGAGTGGAAATGATTTTAAGGATTATACAAAATAATTGCGGTCAGCTCAAATGACCGCGATCAGGCAATTATGTAAGAAGTGAGACGGGCCTATATATAGCAGTAAAACTTCATCGGGTTAAAGCTGCAGGAGAAGTTTAGCTGTTGATGGGGAAATGTACCAGCAAAAATGTTAAATTAAATTAAAAACTGGAATCTTCCACCAAAAAGCAAGTGGGAACGCAACATACACCTTTACATCCAATAAAGTTAAAGACTTTTAATGTCTGACCTAGTTACAACTGGAGAGTTGCATCTCCACAATTCAGATGAATACATCTTGTTTCAGATGTTGTGTTTTTGACGACTGTTTTAATTGCAGTCGCCCTGAGACATGTCCCTGAAGCAGTGGGCTCACCTCTGTCAATGCCACCACAGCCAATTAGGACTCAAAGAAACCAAAGAGACCCCTGTAGCTCTATTCAACTGTATCCTGTTTTGCAAGTCAAATAAAAAAGGATCTATATTCTTAATATTTTTATGTTTATCTATTGTTTGAATGTAAAAGTACTCATGTCAGTTTGATGAGTGCCAAGACAGATCTAGATAACACACTGTACGTGATATGGTATTATTCTAAAAACAAATATCCTCCATCTCACACAAAAAGGATTGACTTTAGTCTTCAAAAAACATCCTCGTCCACCAAAAAAGTCAATGGAAAAAAAAAAAGCCCCTTCTGCGTCACATCAATCAACACAAAATCTCTGCTCTCAGCCAAGCCGATTTCTCTAAACCATTTCTCGCCATAACTCCCCGAGAGTGGATGCAATAGCTGCGGCGATGCGATCATTCTCCCAAGCAGTTGGAGCAGCTTTCCATTTTATATCACCAGCTTATTCGGAGAAATCGTTTACTTAAAGTATTACACTGGGATGATTTAACAGGCAGGCATTGAAAGCTTGTGTGTTTGCTTTCAAAGTCTGCCATTGGTTTCGGTTTCTATGAGCTCCTTAGTCAAACACTGTTTCCTGAAGAAATGAAGGATTTAGAGTCACCTGCGCAAACAGAGGAGGTGAGAGAAAAAGGATATACAAGATAGCAGGAGAGAGAAATTGCTGGTGACATACAAGGATGCCTGAGAAACATTCTTGATCACACGACATTACTCCGAGGCAGAAGACAGTGAGAATTACACTCAGCTTGGATATTACCTGTTTTCTGTGATGCATTTCCCACACCTGTTGTCTCACTTCTCACAAACAAATTGGACTTCCTTCTTTTAACTAGACGGCCAGATTTCTCAGACAAAGAAAAATGAACCAGACTTCCTGCTAAATCGGGATCCAGAGCACATCTGCGATTTAACACCCAGCAGATGACTGGACTGCTCTATGACAAGGACGAGGACGCTCACAGGCCGAAGTGAAGGACCCCCCCTCTCTGGGAGCTCCTTCTCAGCGCCAACAAAACTAAAGAGATCATCGCTGACTGCGAAAAGAAACTCACCCAATTTCCATCAGTGTGCAGTAGAAATTACCACTTATAGAGCGACTTCACCTTGTCTGAATGTGCCGACTGCCTGAGAGGAAAAAGCTCAATAAACAATTTTGTGCTTTGATGTGACAGGTTTCTGAGTGAAATGAAATATGCGATGTTGCATTTTGAGAGGGATTTGATCAACTGTTCAGAGACTGGCTCAACAAAGAGTTAGCGATTTATGAATGTAGATGACTTTTCACTTTAAGCTGTTAAATCTGAAGGGAGAGGGAGAAGTGTAGAAATCTAACACGCACTCTTTTGCCAACCAATTCAGACATTAAACCCAGAATGCGCCTCTTGCTGCAACCTAAGAACTTAAAAGTTCAGTTTTATATGATGGGGCAGGTTGGCTGATCACCCCCAAAGCACTTTTAGTTGCAAAAGTTTATGTACATACTCCCGAGTGCTTTGCAAGCCATCATTTTTTAGAATCATAAACACACAGATATATTTTTTCCGCTGCAGAAAGGTATTAACGCCAACATTATCACCGTCTTGTAATCAACGTTTTGGGTCAAAGATCTTAGTTTATCCACTGGCAGTAAGTCCTGGTAATAGCAGAGTGCAGTTCTATTTTTACCTACTATATATTCTGTATTTTTAACCACTACTTGATGTATAGTGTTACTCCCTTAAATTAGGTTGCAAATGGGCTGGCTGTGATTCAAGGTCCGACAGACTTGTGTACATATGACAGTTGCCAGTGGACCAAGCTGTTCTGCATGTGTTTTGTGCAAATTAAAGTGTCTTGGGTCACTTGCATGTTGTCCGTGAGAACGGCCGGAGCACAGGTTTTTCTCTGGGTTGATATACGCTGCTATAATTACAATGCAAATCATAATAAATTGTTTGAACTTGAGCCTTAACTCCCTCCTCTCCATTCATCTTTACTCTCACTTCTCTGCTCAGAATGCCGGTCATTGTATTTCACGGCCAAGTGCAGGAATAGTAAAGGTCGACAATTCACAAAAGCCCTTATGTCTTTAAGTGGATGGGAGTGGAGGTAAAGGCTGTGTTTTTATTAATTACAACGCTTCACTTTTGGCTCTATAATCATCACTACAGTCATTAATTTCCTCTTTCTTGATTGTCCTATTATAAAGCTCTAAATGTGCTCTAAGAATATCTTCAATCTCAATTCCAAGAAAAGCAATAAATGTCTAAAATGTAACAGAATACGATTCCCTGAAGGTTCCCGGATGCCTCGTGTGCTGCTGGTTAGAGAGCGTGATACAGCGTGTTGAGTGAGAGACTGACACACAAGCACACTACACCAACAGCATATGCTGACCCCGAGGTCGTGCTTAATCTGAGATGTTCCTACAGTATCTGCTTCTATTTGAGTGTGTGTGTGTGTGTGTGTGTGAGAAAGTGACATTCACACCAGCGAGTATGATGTCACAGAGGGTAAGAGGGACAAGTTAAATGGAAACTTGGGGAGAGGCGCATCGTTCCTCTCTTCATCTCATGGTGTTTGCGCTTGAGAGGATTGAGACCCGGCACAAAGAGAATCAGTGAGGATGCTTGGAGGGACTGTGCTGCAGAAACTCTTCACGTCTTTGAACTGCTGGACGAACATTATTAGGGCGCTCGCATTGATGTTAATGCCCCTGCCATTATTCACCACTTTTCTTTTGAAGAACTCAAATGTGAAGCTCCGGCTATCAATATCACCACATTAGCGCTGGATCAAATGCCTTTTTTACCCTACAAAAACAAATAAACACAACAATTTTAGCATTTAGCTGCTAATCACGGCGAGCTGTAGCACCTATAGTGCAATGAGGTGCCGGGGGCTTGCTGGGAGCCAGATAGAGGAATACTGAGAAGAAGGCACAAATATCTGATTTACATTCATCATGTTGCCAGAACCAAGACTCAAAATGAATGTTAATGTAGGTTTTTGTCTGCTGGATGTGTACGCGGGCAATTGTTTGCTGACACTTTCACCGCAACTTTATGAATTGATGATACTGTGGCTGCATGTTGTGATTGCTGTGGGGTTCCTCTGTCTCATGGGGGCCAAAAGAAAATCAATTGCTGTGACTTCAGGTACTATTTACATTCAGCATCCCTCTTTATTTTAATCTCTGTCCATTTCCCTTTTTATATTTCTATAGCTGTACTGCCCTCACCCATATGTGAGCTGAATGTCCTCTGACTGGTGCCCTCCCCACGTCCAAAAGACTCAGACTAAGTGAACAGCGAGAGGGATGAGGAAAGGTGAGAAGGTGAACGTGAGCAACAGAAGATTTAAACCCGACCCTCCACCGTCTGTCATTGACAATATACATAAGGTTAAGAAAGATGGCGCACTCTCTGCCTTGGGCGGGACTCAACGGGAATATTAGCGATGCTGTTTTATCTGCTTCAGAGAGAGGGCTCCGGGAGAATACGACACACTCCAGAACTGAACTGCCAATTTTTCAAAAGGTGTGAGAAAGCAGGGGGGGAAAGAGCGATGCGAAGAGAAGACCCCGGCTTTTTTATCTAGCAGGTTCCGGAAAGATCACAGACGCAACTGCCTTCCCAGTAACCTCAGCCACGTTCTTCCAGCCTTCACCTTGGCCAATATCAAAAGTTTCCAAGTCTGGAGGAAAATATGACACACAGTTAAATGTGACCTTTAACTTCTACCTGGGCCTGACAGTGGGAGACAAAATATAAACTGTATCAAGTATCACTGGAGCCTTACACGTTTCTTCCCACTATATAAACTCCAACTCCATAAAAACCAGGTGTCTATGATGCGTGTCCCATAAGGAAAACATGAACAGGAATGATTTAATGTTTAAAAAATGGGTTTCAAACAAATGGCTGCTGTAATTCATTTTGTCAGTTACGAGCTGAAAAATTCGAAGTTGACGAGTTGAGCTTTCCACCTAGCGGCAGGATAAAAGAATTCCCCTGTCAGCTCAGTAGATGTGTACGTGAAAGTGAATACTTGTGTTTGCGGTACAATGGCAAATGTTTTGGTTGGTCTGTGTTGTGAAAAAAAAAAAAATCTCCACTGTCTTAATTTTTCACTCAGGGTCATACATTCATACATTAACCACAGAAATGTCACATTACTGAAATGGTGCATCATATTTTTCGTCCCTGCTCTGACCTTCCCTATTCCTGTCCTGACTTATTCCTCCCTTTACTGTGTGGGGGGGATTTACATTCACTCCACTGGTGGGCTACACTGCAAACACTGATTCAAAAAATAATAGATTTCTTTGCATGTACAACAGTATGTTTTTGCCCATGGGTGCTGGGGGCAGCACCTCTATAGGCACACACGCACATACACCTGCTACACACAAAAACAGCGCTGTCCATGGTGCGGTGACACTTGACCCCAGATCCAGCTACAAGCACTGATGCACATATCATGCCTACACAATGTGGGACGTCATCGCTCCTGACAGCAATAAAAAAAACATGTGCTTACCTTTGAAACCCGCCCACAAACCATCCATACAACCCTCGGCCTCCTTCTTCCTATATTCTCACTTTACTCTTAGTGTTTCCATGTCCTTCAGTAGAGTCCTTTTGTCTCCTTTTTCCTGCTTTCCTCTTTATTTGCGCCCAATACTCACTGGTTGCGTGATTGTGTAACCTGATGATTGACGTCTGTCAAATCCTGGCAGATCTTCTATCTTCTAAAAGTTACAGGAGATCACTTAATACACAATGTCCTGTTTGTTCAAGCACTACAGACTGTGTTCACATTCAACATTTTGCACCTCCAACACTCACAGAAACATAAATGTAACTATTTATACAGTGTTGTTGCGGACTGTCAGTCCACGTCACCCACCAGCAGAAGGTACATCTTGCTGAAACATACAACTAATTGTCGGTCACTGACATCTGAAATGGTGAAGTGAAGTGAGTGCTGCCTTGGAGACACATTAAAAGCTACATAGAAATTGGAGTGAGCAACATAAAGTGAGCATGAGAGTACAAATCTCATTTCAAAAAAGGGCACTGAAAGGACAAAACAAGTGGGACAGTGAAATTCTACTTTCTCTTCTCTTCTTTCTTCTCATTTTAACTTCCTCATAATTTTTTCATCACCTTGTTGTCTAGCTGTTGTTGTGTTGCCTCCTGGATTGCGATGAAGTCAATCCAGGAGTTCACACACTCTGATGCAACCTCTTTGAATTCACATCATCCATGTCTCATCTATTTCTAATGAGCTGCCCCTCTCTTGGCTTCCAAACATATACGTACAATTTTAAACCAATTCATCACTTAGTTTCTTTGTGTAATTTCCAGCTGATGCAGCTTTAACCACGTGAGGGATTCATTCCACAGTTTGTGCTTATCTGAAGATTTTTAATTTTTGTGGATCCAAACTTTAGATGATGTGATCACTATCTCTAAAGGTTTGATTTTTTCATGTTTTACTGAGGGGTCATCCTGAGAGTCTGTTTTTTGTCTATTTCTGCCAAATTCAGTGTACAAATTTGTTGCTGTTGACATGATACCAACATCTGCAGCTATTATTTGGGCTTACTGGGCTGTTTACTGAAGCTAATTGCTAAGTGCTCAGCATACTGTTCGAAATTCAGATGAAGTGCAGGGTTTTGCTCACACGAAGGAGCCTGCACACGGTTCAGGATTTTATTCATTTTCTTTTTTCCTGTCTTTTATGTAAATGCATGACCAGTATTTTGTTTTGTTCTGTGCCTGATCTTATGAAATAAAATCTGCATATAAGCAAAATAAGTTACTAAATAAATAAAACATTATCTCCCACGTAGGCGGACTACT
Source organism: Selene dorsalis (assembly GCA_900303245.1). Classification (NCBI taxonomy): domain Eukaryota; kingdom Metazoa; phylum Chordata; class Actinopteri; order Carangiformes; family Carangidae; genus Selene; species Selene dorsalis. The sequence goes on along the minus strand of OMNW01020254.1, from coordinate 18,366 downwards.
ACACTGTCAACCGATTCATTTTCTAATTTACATAGAGAAACACTGATAATGCGTTTCCTGGCGCACCAAAAAAAGAGTAGGTTGGGACAATACTTTCAACAAGAGTGCTCGCAGGTGAAGCAAACATTAGATTGGGGTGAGTGTGCAGAAAAAAATAAGCAAAACACTGATGCACTACACAGTCTGTATCTAAAACGCCGCAGTTATTATCAAAAAAATCTAAGCATCAAAGATGATGCATAGGAGCTTTTATATATCTTTACAAGTGGACTCCAGAGAGGAAATAATCACCAACAAAGCAGTGGGGATGTGCACTACCTGTGCCCTCCAGCGTAATGGAAAACAGAAACAGGATGCAATATGCTCTTTGTATATGTTGTGTGTGCATGTCTTTCTGGGGTTGTTTGGACAAATTCTGCTTTAGAAGCATCATCGTGAGCATGTCTGGGCCAGTACTACGGTTCAATCATTGTCACTGGTTTTAAAGTTCTAAGTTAGATGGTTAAAGGTGGGGTAAGGGGCTTGGGAGTGCAAGTGTGACAACCCAAACAGCCACTATACCATTGAGAAAAAAAGCGATACCGACGTGGGGCCATACTAGCGTACATAATACAATTAAGTGATATGAGACTAAATATCATCCATAATTTTGAAACTCTGGGTTTTATAACCAGATAATGGTCCAAATTAGAAACTGATAAACATCTTTTTTCAGGTCCACATTATCCATTCTGTGGTAAGAATTGTAATTAATAGACTTTAATCTTGACATGACAGCTGATATGACTTCATTTCATCTTAATTGGCTTGCTGAGCTGAGAGACCAAACTGGATAAGGAGCTGTTGATGTGTTGGATATTGCCGGCTGAGACAGAACAGTATCATTTTCCTGAGGGAGCTCTCAGAAACAGATGGTTTCCTGGGTGAGAAGGGTCATCCGAGCGCTTTCTTGCCTATTTCTTGGCTCGGCCGTCATGCAGATCCTCAGCTGAGAGCAGTTGGTTGCCATTTAGCCTCTCTGCCTTGTGAGCAACAAGTACATGCTGTCCACGTCTGTGGTGCGAGTGAAGGTTGGAATGGAGCACAGCGATGAGGCACACAAGGCCATTACCAAAGGTGATGAACTCGTTTTCCACTCATAAGAGAGACTTGGACTTGTTTCTGTCAAGAAAGCTGTGCTGCTGACAGACTGAAGATGAAGTCAACGGTATCCTTAGCTCATGTGTTTTTAGTGCACTGAGTTGTAAGTGTCTTTGTATTGTTCTGGAGAGTAACACAATGTCAAGTGAGCCTCCTATCATCTGTAGAGCCAGCACAGTTGTACCATCTAAAGATTTAGTTGACATACAGTGGTATGGGTAGCATACAAGTAGAAGTAAGGGTAAACATCCCTGTGGTGCAGCAGAGCTGGCTGCTGCTAGATGTGGCATTGTGGTGGAGATGCCCAGAAGACCACAAGAAGTCTTGAATGCGCCTGGTTTAGTCGTATAATGTCCTTGGGACAGTGGCGAAAATCAAGGGCCATGCAAGCTGGCACTTTCAAAAGCTCTCACTGAATGAATAAGAAGCACATGGCACCGAGTTTAAACAAACACACAGCGAAACAATGAATAAGCAGGAAGACCAAAGCACTGGATGCCAAGGTTGGCACCAGAGCCACACTGTGAGTCACAGTTTCATGTTTCTCCTCCTCTTCCCCAAGAAACTATTAAGTCAGACGACAATGGTGGAGATTTTCAAATAAAGATGTCATATCTATGCTATGTTATGGCTGCAAATAATTATTCAAAATATCAAGCTCAATCTTTTCTGTTTTCGTCTTTTCTTTTGTACTCTGGAAACTATCATGCTTTTCCAGAATCCAATTTTGCTACTGCAAATTGCTTGTTTTCTATGCCCAACAGCCAAAGATATAAAATTTACACCAATATAAAACAGAGGGAAGCAGTAAATCCACTCATTTGAGGAGGTGGAACCAGCAAATGTTTGGTATTTTTCCTTGATGAATGACCCGCACAAACAATGAAATCGCACCACGCTACTTTACATGCAATGGACTTAGGGGGTAATGACAGCCAAGGAGTGACATATAATGATATTCATCTGTTGGATTTAAAGCCACAGTGCTGCAAGCAGATGGCACACACCCCAGCTTGCTGAAACACTCAATCACCTCATTAGACAAGTACTTCCACCTAATGTGCCTATAATGGAAACACATGGCTGACTTGTTGTAAGGATAAGTTCTGCTGGATGTGCATGCTTTAACACCCAGTTTCCACTCGCAGTCGAATGCCAATATTTAATTACATATATCTTGCTCTCTGATATAATTCAAATATAATTCAATTTATTGGACCCACGTGAAGCATCTAAGTGTGCGCGCGTGTGAGAAAGTGAGCGGGAGTGTGACAGTGAGGATTAAAATGCGGCTGGTAAGTGAATCATTTAATCCCTGGCTTAGAGACAGCTGGTTCAGCAGAGAGCTGAGACACAACTCCTGTCTGTTGAGGAGCAAAGAACAGCGAGAGAGAGAAAGAGATAGTGAAAGAGAAGGAGGGAGAGATTTAAAATAGGTAGCTCTGGCCCTTAGATCTTCAACTCTAAGTGACCTACACATGCTTGGTTAATGGAGGCTGCCATTTGTTCAGTCCTGTTAAATATGGAGTAGTGAAAGACGGGAGGATGAGGAGAATGATGGACAGCTGGTAATAGAGGGGAATTGATGTGAAAGGCGGCAGCAGTGAAGGTAACTGATTAAGACACCTACGTTAACAAAACGCATGTCGTGACTGAAGCTGTGCACACAGGGCAGAGTGACCTGCTGGTCACACAGTGCTATCTCCAGAGGTTTAACGCTCTGCTTTCATGTAGTAATCAGAGGGGTGGCAGGCCACAAACCGTACACTGTCAGTATCGCTGTAAATAGTAAATAGACTGCACTTACACTGGTGCTTTTGTAACCGAGCGGGATGAAGCACTTCACAGCACCTTTCACATAATCACATGTGGCCGCGCGCC
>OMNW01020254.1:4715-15271 GCA_900303245.1 Selene dorsalis | reverse complement strand
GACCAGCCAGCCAGCTGCGGGAGACTGTATCCTCCTTCCTCTGGTTTCTGACGTCAACAGGATGGGGTGAATTATCTTGAGGTGTGCCACAACAGCTGAGGCTGCTCAGGTTTTTAACACAAGACATCCCACACTGTGACATCAAATCAATAAAGATTAGGGAAACTACAAATTCAAACAATAAAATGACACTGTTTGTAACTACACTTAACACGAACACATAAGCACATTTTATAATTGTGGTTTGGGGTCAAACACAGAGAGGGGGATGACCTGCAACAAAGGCTGCCCAACCAGGAATTAAACTGTGGGCCCTGTGGTTAATGTGGTGAACCTTAAGCATTAGGCCACACCACTGCTTCATTAAAATTACAGCAGCGGTTGTGGATAAAAGACACCCACTTTGAAGCAATCAGTAGGGAATGGAAATCAAACAGCATTTATGTTGACACCGTCTCCCTGTGTGGACTCTATGTTGCTCTATAATAAAATGATTGGATTGCCTTCCTTTCTCCCATAATATCTTAGTCACTTTACCATAAATAAATGTCAAACTGAAGAAGTGAAACTGACTGATGTTACCGTTTCCTTGGGAGGACGAGAGATGCAGCAAAAGGCAAAAGGCCAGGCTGCACCACTATCAGCATCACCAGTCCACCTTATACAACACCACGCATCACAGTAAATGTGTTGATTTTGGTGTAAATGCTAATGTATGCCATAAACAACAACTTTATAACCCTGCCTTAAAGTCCTTCCCACTTCAGGCCAAGAGTTGTAACATGTTTCTATTGCTTAACGTTAAGTCTTTTTAATTTTATTGCGGCCGCCTCTGAAAAGGATGCTGCAGCGTGTCCCTCTTTGCCCTCCTTAGCATCATTACATCTGTTTGTTTTGAAGGCAGGGTGAGGTAAACAGCCCTTTTAGCAAATATGTATCCCTGCGAGGTTGTTTAAGTGCAGGAAACACAGTGAAATCAATATGTTTGAAGATAACTTGCAAAAGAAAACACTCTGTGCATTGTAATGCAACATCAAGTAGAAACTGTCAAAAAGTAAAGACAAAAAAAAAATCACACGACTATTACAACTAAGGTGTCAGTCTTTCACAGCTGTCAGTGTTTTGAATGCATGAGGAACATTGGACAAAATGATCAACCGACTAGTATATTCTATGTTAGCTTCAGAGGAGAGTTGTAAAGTGCACGCAGTAAAAAATAAGTCAGCCTTGGTTTAAAGATAAACAAACTGATGGCTTTTGGAGCCAATTAGGACATGCCCCTGTAGCTGGAGTTTATTTTAACAGGCAGAAGATTCAGCGGCTCCACTCGGGGAAATAGCCCCCCAAACCTTCTTTGAAGTTCCCCCCTCTCTGTGGGCGGTAATGTGGCATGGCACCCAGCCAAGGCCCACAAACACAAGGATTGAATAACGCTTGCCCGGTGTCCCTGCTGTGGCATTCATCCCACATGCCACAATAAAGTAGAAATATGCAAAGTCACACACATACATCAATGCGATCTAAACACAAGACCACGCACGGATGCTTGATTGCGGGGCAGGTCTGCTGATCTGTCACCTCTCAGCCTCTGTCTGATACAGTATTTACATTTGCGTTAAAGGGAATTTGGGAGACGGTTGTAATGTGTCTCATGTGACAAATCCAGTAAACTAAGACAAATGTGCGCTCTGTAGATTTAGTATTAATAATTTGTGGATTTATTGGCTCATATTGCATTCGTATGTATTTATGACAGATGGTATCTCTGTCAGCTCCAAGTTCAAACAAGCTGTAGGTTTATATGAGTGTATTTATGGAACTTGTGTCATTTATAGGCCTGAGGGTTTAGCTGTGAGGCCGGTGCACGACAACATACTGAGGACTGGCAGCAACTGGTGTGAAAAACACAGATGCACAGTATCCAGACCGGGTTTTTGGGGGCCAATGTTTTGTTTCTGGATTACTACAATGCAAATGTTCGACGATCGGCTCAAAAGCTTGTCTGGCAAATAGTAGAATCAGTCGGCTACAACGCAATGTACTGAGTTTGTCCTGTGAATTGAACAGCAGAAGTTGATCCAGGTTTAAATCTTGCTTGTTTTTTGTTCCACTGAGAGATGTTGTCACTGTAAAGGCAGCGTTACATTGTGTATGTTTGCCGTCTGTCTATATGATCGCTCATACGTGCTTCTGTCTGACAAAAGAAGCAAACACCTCCTTACCTGTCAAAAAAACTTCTCTTTCCTGCAAGGCTTCAAACTATTGGTACTCCACTTTCACCTTCCACCCCCCTCCCCCCCACAAACCACCACCTTCACACTCACCCATGCACACATGTACACACAAAGAGGGGAAAAAAGTGGTCATCAAACAAAGAACAACAAAGAAGTTGGGATTTTATTTAGAAACCCCCCCAGCTCCCAGCTGTGAAAAGTACAGCACACACCACTCGGTGATGAGCAGTTATTGTGACACTGAAGGATTATCTGAGAAAAAAGGAGTAAAACCAGAAGGGAAAAGGAGGTGGGATGTTGGTGCATGTGCGTGTCTGTGTGCGTGTGTGTGTCTGCCTGTGTGTGTGTGTGTGTGTGCGCTGCACCTGCAGCAGGACGAGCTGTCTGTGTACATGCTGTTTCATTAGAGAACAGAGGCTGGGAGGAACCGTACTGGACCTACAGCAATAAAGCTGCTGCACAGAGATGACAGACCCGCTGTGGATCAGCTGATTCCTCCACAGTCAGACGGTGAAACCTGCGGTGGTGAGTTCATAGCACAACAAAGTCCAACTTCAAGGCTGAAACATGGAGAGCTGAATTGGACAAAATGAGGCGCAGGGGGAGTTCGCTTTGGCTTGAAATTTGACACGACTGTACCTTTAGAAATGAGGTCAGAGTTGAAGCTGCAGCATTACTCTTGGCCTGGGAATGAGATGAGGTGCTGTGAAACCTCCACGGCCCCCTCGGCTCGTCCACGTGTGCGCATGCGTGAACCAATTCATTTCATGGCCTCTCTGTTACTCTTGTGTGCCTTCATTCCTAATGCATGTTGTTCTCCATGCTGGATGTCAGGGGGATGCTGCTCTGTGTGTGTGTGTGTGTTTTCAACTCATCTCCTGTGGATAAAGCTGCGATCATGCTATGTGGTGATAAAATGCTTTATGGGCAGAGAGCGGTCCAGCTGCAGTACTAACTGTGAAACTGTAAACCAGCACAACTGCAACCAGTAGTAGGAGAGAGATCCAAGCAGAGCTCGCATTACACTCATGACAGCCTGATGGTCAAAGAAAAAAATGATCTGAGTTAAAGAACTACTGTTTTTTTTTACCATGTCTACAGGGTTATACTGGCACTAAAAGTGTGTAGTTAAAATAACACGTTTCTGTTTTTACGATTTCTGCACATGCACGCAGGACACCAGTAGGTGGAGCACAGTCCAGATCTGGACCCAGATGTGATCTTACCTGGATCTGTTATGTTTAACACATAAATTACTGACAATAGTGAAACTTGAAGGAATGTTTTGATTTCAACCAGCACGGCTTTTTTTAGTTTAGCATTTACAGCATTATTCACAGGACATACTTAACCAGTCACTGTGACTGGTGAGGTACATGTATACACATACAGGGATGACGTCAAATAAATAGGTTAATAAAAATTAAGCTGCTCATTTGACAACTGACACACATGTTCACCCTTTAACATGTAACAATCACTGACAGTATTTATCCTAGTGAATAGCCCAGTGGTAAAAATGGCACTGGAAAATCTAAATAAAAACAAAGTATAATGAAAGTGTAGCATTTACACAATTCATTACGCATATTATGTTGACACTTTAACAATCACTGATCGAGTAGGGATGTCCCTGCTGATTACTTCAACTTGTGCCAAACCATAACAACCAAAAAATAGCAAATTAACTTCAGCAAAATGAAAATGAAAATGAAATAAACCAACTAATCGACAAACTCACAAATCAACAACTAGAATACACGCACGGGAATGTTCACACAACTCAGTGTTCTGCAGTGAAACACAATAACAATAGAAATGAGGATAAACAAAAGTAAAGAGTAGGATGTTTCACAGAGAGAGTCTGATAAAGGAGAGAAAAAGCCCCACAGTCTGCCACAATCTGATAAAACTATGTAATAGGAGTGGGGAGAAAGTCTAAGAAGCATATGTGAATTTAGGGATGACAGGGTTTCTGTTTACCGCAGCAGTGCTTCAAACAATAGAGCAGCTTTAAGCAAGTGCTGTTATAAAGACTATCTGCTTGCTCCTGCACAGAGACAGAAGATGCACCTTCATTCCAATTTCACATGCATTACAAATGCATTAAAAAGCGGAATCCACTTCACTCCTTTCTGATAAGGACAAGTGCTGCGAGCACACCCAGAAACACTGTCTGTGAAATGATTGGTCGATTAATTGACTAGTTGAGGGAAAATGAATCAACTTTTTGATTGATTACAAATAACTGATCATGAAAAAATGTCCAACATCTGTATGTTTCAGCCTATTTGAGATTCTCTTTATTTTGCTGTATTTATTAGTTTTATGACTTTGGCCAGACAAAATACGTCTGACCATTTATTCATATTTGTTTTTGACATCACAGAATAAATAATTAATAATTTAACTGTATGAGAAACTTAATTTCATTGACAGACACACAGATCTCCTCCACACCGTGTCTAACTGAGGCTTACATCTGTTGGGTCTCATCCGGACACTTTGCCCTGCTGAGGCTGAACGCAGAGATTAACAGGCCACTGTGTACTGTTTACTGAGGCGAGCTTCACTCCCATGCCTGTATTAATGACTGTGAGCGTCAGAGGAACTGTGGGTTACAAACAGGCAGTCAGATCTGAGGGTTTGTCTTTGCTCCTACGTGTTTAAAGAAATGTCAGGATCTGAAAAAATTAAAATCAACACACACTCATGGCGGGTGTTAACTGCTCAGATGTCTTTTCATTTAAATGTGAAAATACAGGGAGCTCAGGTATCTTAAGATCTCATTTAAATATATGGGGCTCAGATCCAACAACAAAAGGATGTTCAAGTTTTCATTTTCATACAAAGCAAAGATAACTCGCAGGTTGTGGTTTCGTGAGAAAGTCAGCATATTTCCCAACAGCGTGAATATTCAACAAGACAAAGGGAGAGAGAGGGAGAGAAAGGAAGAGATAGGGAGAGAGACAGAGAGGGAGACGTGTGCTGCTTTGACATTTGCTGAAGGCTTCGCTGCAGCACCAGCTCTAGCTCCAGGTGGAAATTTGTAATGTGAATGTTTGCTGTATTGCTGAAAATATTTGATCTTTCAGTGACCCAGTTTACATACTGTACAGCTTTTATGCGGTTCCTTTCCCCCTTACAATTTGTTAATAATAATAATAATTAAAAAAAAAGACAGCTCAAGCTCAGCCAGAGAGAGACGGGAGCAGACACAGGGTACATATACTCAGTCACAAACTCATCAAACATGAGTTGTTTGACAAGTCCACTGTGTGATACTAAATAAATTGGCTCCAACAACATCAACTGATAAGAAAATAAATAATAAAGTGTTTGTTTATTTAGAAAGTTTGTATTACAAGCTCATCAGGACATCCTCGTAATGTCTTTGCACAGAGAGATGTTTTTGTCAGTGTACGGATAAGAAAGAATAAAGTCTTTGGAAGAGACACAGAACTCCTATTGGGATCAGTTAATTAAACTTAGTTAAACTAAATAGGATCAAAGAGCAGAATGGCTGTGACTTATTAATATTACAGTCATCACAATCATTTAACAACTTTGTTAGACTCTCTCCTCCTCCCTCACAAACCTGATTTTGACAGACCGAGGATTTTTTTTTTTTTTCTGAAACGACGGACTGATCAACCAAAAGCATGATCGCAACAAGAATCTCTATCCTTTCAACTGAGAGGGGTGTTACTATGATCTTAGTATCCTAAGGTCCAAAATATATTCCACCTAAAAGTGTCAGACAGAGTGCTTTTCTCAGGTCTCAGGTCTGTGGGGCAACACGTCTAACACTCAAACAGATCCTGGCTGATGAAAAACTATTTGGTTTTACTGATGCAAGAATTAGTGTTTAAACTGTAAAACTCACTTCGAGTCTGCTGCATTTAAAAAAAATCATTTCCAATCACCAGGTAGGTTTCCGCAGACATTGGGACCTTGATTGAGAGTAAAACCACCAGCCTGAATCTTCTGAGATCACTACTTATACTAATGTAATCATCAAATTATCAATGATTGATCAAGGTCAAACAGAGTTCTGTTTTTATGCAATAAGTGTGCGCTGGCTGTCTGCCATCGCCATGACGATGAACTCTGATGTAATTTCTGCTTTACTCCGGTAGAGTTTACAGGCTGATCACTAAACTGCTTGATCTTTTATGGGCGATGTGTAATTAGTTTAATTGTCATTTAGGGAGAGACACGCTGAGAAATAACTCTTTTTGTTTGTCTCCCATGGGCTGGAGAGAGAAGAAAACACTGCAGATACCTAATTAGCCAATGAATAATTGCTGAGCTAATAGGGACCTCAAGATACAATCTCGAACGTTACAGTCACTCTCCAAATTAATGTGGCTGCGTATTATTCTGTGGGACAAAAATGATTGTGCTCTCTGTAGCACCGTTTATACCGTAATGCTTATTGCATCCAAGCTTTTTATTATAATTCTATAAGCACACGACTCACAGACACTGGCCAAACACTCAATGTCTCCCAGTTGTGCAGTTTGTCTCTCTGCCCGTCGCTCTCTCTTTCCTCATTTCGCTCGGGCATTCAGACAAATGCACCCTCAGTTTTAGAGCATACAGCACTGAGAGCTAATACAAAGCACATATCAAACGCTCCTGCGGTTTGTCTTGTTCTTCTCTCCGTTTATTTTTGCACAAACTGTCCTTCAGGTTGATATGAAACGAGCTAAAAAGCCAGCGGTGCCCGTCATCCCCGCACCAATGTCAGCGATGAGAATCAGTGTGTGTCTGGCTCCAGAGAGGCAGCAGCCTTATACTTCATCCTTGTGTGCATACAAATACACTGCATGTATCACAATCCTGCCAGTTTCAAAAGATGAACTTCAGAGGAGTTTTGTTGTTGCTTTGGGGTTTCCCTCGGTTCAACTGGATGGCCTCCTGATTATTTTAACTTGAACATGCAAGCGGCATAACTCCAGAAACCACCATAATTACAAGATCTGGTCAGTCCTTTGAGTAGCGCTCAAACGCAAACCTTGATCTGGTATATGACTCGAGGGGGGACAGGATGCCTCGGTTAAAATAGGATGACCACATGTAGTCAATTTGGGGGGGTTTCTACATGGGGAGCCCGAGAGGGAGCCAGCGTGCTTTTAACCCATATTTACAGTAAGTCATGAAACCACAAAGGGCCGATGGGAGCTGGGAGGATCAGATGCTGCTGAGGAAAAACTGTTTGGTCTTATAGGCTGGCTTCCTCTGACATGTGGTTGGGCCAAAACTCTCTATAAGATAAACAAGACTAAGAGAGAAAAAGCTGGATTCACAAACCCATTATTTTGGTGAGATTTATAAAGTCATGCATATGCATGATTCTCTTCTCTAAATCTCTACCATTGTGAAACTTGCACAGACCTGATTTCTACTCCCACAGTTTGCCATAGATGGATGTACATGCCTCCAAGCAGTGGTTTGCATATAAAATACCTCTATCTATTCCTCTGGTCTTTCAATGAAATATGTTTTCAAAGAACAGCATTGGCTAAGGTTTCAATCAGCACCAGAGCTGAAATCTCTCTATATATATATATAACTGTGGCTATACACACACAAAAGTTACTAGTTCATGATGGTGCAATGACCAGCACAAGCCACTTTCTGACAGTTTTTTTTCCTAACCTTGACACTGGCTTTGTTTGTTGTGCCAAGCACAGCACATGCAACATTAGTGAATGGAGAGGTGCATACAGGTGGGAAGTCAATTCAAATGAGGCAGTACAGAATGAGTCACAGGAATTGATGGAAAATGTGTCCTGGACATTTTAGTGAGAACAGACATCTCAAGACTCGCACACACTTCTGCTGCTGTCAATCCACTGCTTGGTTTTGATTTTGTCTACACAGCCAAACTAGATACTTACAGCAAATGTGCTATTATAATAGAATAATAATTCAAAAGTGGATAAAGTCCTTCTCTTAGTATCTATAGTGGACTGCAGCTTTGTATTGTTTGAGACTCTTCTCTTCCTCTGTATCTACACCCTGCAGCCACTGAACGAAGTAGTATTGATAAATTTGCTGCCTCTGATTTGAGAAGTGTCAAACCAGCATACACACGCAATGACATGCAAAACACACACCAGGCTATAGGCTATACTGGCCACACTATAGGCTACTACAGAATAGCACCACCTCACATCTCTTACAACTCCGTATTCTGCCTGTTTATGTGCAAGATGTCCGACTGCCAGGTCTCATCGGACAGTGATACACACACACACACAGGAGCATTGTGAGTGAAACAGCTCAGAACCGATGCAAACAGATAATCATCATGTCATTTTTTTTAATACATGCACTGCTGCACCTACATGAGCTAAAAGAGCAGCTGTGCTTGGAGATGCCCACCAACATGTACCGCTTTTGTTCAGATTGTCCTGCTTGAAATAGGGTCCATAGTGTCATTATTTCAATTATTCATCAATTTTGTGGTGGTAATAATGAGTCTCAATCGCCACTGTAAAATGTCAGGATCAAAAAAGAGTTTAGTGTTTTACAATAGAGGAAAAGAGGAGAAGCACCTGAACCTGATGAAATAGTGTAAAACACAACTCTTCAAAGAATAAGCTTAGCCTGAACACATGCTCTTAACTACACGTCTCACTCTCACTATCTATTCTGCCTTTTTATACCTGTTTGTGTGTGTGATATGATCTCAGCATGCTTTTTCTGTGTAAGCAACCTGACTGAAGTGCTAATGTTTCCTCAGAACTCAAAATGCTTCAGGGTCACACTGACGGTATGTGGCCAAAGTTTTGTAAGATTTACTTTACTGTTACATTCTCTTGTACTCAACGTAAGAGTCTTCAGTCGATCGAGTGTGGGACTCGCGCTGTCAAACTTCATCTCGAAACCGATGCATTGTCATCGCCTGAAAAAGTCGTGCAGATATCTTTCAGCTGCCACGAATCAGTCCCGCGCCGCCATGCTACAGCGGCGCCCAATGAGGTGTCAGGGCTCTGGAGAATTTTGTTGGATTGGTTTCTGAGGAAATCATAAACTCCTCAGTCTTCTCAAAAACTCAAAAGTCTCAGGAGAACTTTTAGGCTTAACAAGGCTGAGGTGACAGATTGGATAAGAGCTGAGTGAATGACTGGCTCCCCCTCTCCCCAAGAAGACGACAATGTGACATGTAATATGACTGAACATTCGCTTTCTGTCAACCCATGTAGAGAAATACACTCTCTCCAACATTCGAGTCCTCTCACATGTGACATTGTTCCTGAAATAATCTCGCTGCCCTGAATATGGGTCCCACGATGCATTTCTACAGACGGAGGGTCACACTGCTTGATGGAAGTGGGACAGCGGTGCTAAAAGTATCCTAATGATCCAGGCTGAGAGAGCAATAAGAGATTTACATGAAAACCGTGTGATTTAACATCCCTGCATGTCACCTAACTGGTTCTACCAATCATTCCTCTTTATTTAGCATGTCTTCTCCTGACCTATAGCCATTTCACTGCAGCAAACCCTACATTGTGCTTTCCCTTGTCTGTCACTGCTTGCAGTTTTCTCTTTGAGCCCCCTCTATCCCTCGCCCGCAGGGTCTAATCAGAAGAAGCATGATGTGCGGTAGCAAGAAAGCCTCCTACGAGAAGTGCAGGAAGGAAACAGAAAAAGAGAGGCTCAAGGGACTGAATATAATGCCAGTGAAATGCACGCAAATTGCAGGGAAACACTGTGCTGCTGCGCGTGGTGAGAGTGGCTGTATGAGAAACAGGGCTTGGGACGTTAAATTACTTCACAATTGCATTTTTCAGATCAAACATTGAGTTATTAAAATTAACATTCCCCAACTTGTAATCCACACTAAAAGCTCCTGAACCATTGTTGAGATGATTAATGGCACTTGAACGAAATGAGTTGGCATTCAAACCAAAGCACGAGTGGATGTTATTGAATGAGCGTGTTTGAAAATGGGATTTTATTTTAGCGCCGAACGCTCTTTGAGTCATAGTTATGATTCTCTTAAGAACACAAGCTGCACTGAAATTATTGACCTAATTACTGAACATATTATGGATATTCATGAGCTCTATCTACAACCATGAAAAAAAAAAAATAACTCAAAGGGGGATTAAAAAAATTGCATCAGAATTTATCAGAAAAGGCAACAATGGTTCTGGTGCTAATGAAACTAGTGAAAGAGTTTTGTTCCTCACTGCTGGGTGGAAGTTTCTTCAGTGATTTTATGTTTTGTTTTCTCGCTCCTTGACGCGACTTCGAGACCCGATAAGAAGTCATCATTTGATATATCTACAAGGGGGGGGGGGG
>OMNW01020250.1:35361-46033 GCA_900303245.1 Selene dorsalis | reverse complement strand
ACTCTTTCCATTGTGCTTGAAGACCAATGAACTCACCTGCTGCTTTTTATAGTGAAGACACACCTGATTGGCGTGTCTACAATTAAGCAAACGAGTGTTTGCACACCTGATGACTGTGTTGAACCAATTGGTTGGACGGTGTGCTAATTTGACAGTCAGTGCTTTGGTATTACAAGGAGGTGACTTCATGATAGATTTTTGTGTGTAATGTACATTTAGTGTGTTGAGTGTTTTGCAAATCACTGTGTGTAGAGTTTTGCAACAAGTGTGAGGTTGACAATGTGCTTATAGTTGTGCAAATATGGGCTGATGTTTTGCTTCTTGAGTGTAAGGTTTTGCTAATAGTGTACTACTTTTAATTTTAGTGTGTAAGCAATCCAAAAAAACTGTAAAAGCGAATTCATCTGAAGTACTACTAAAATAGAGCTCATGTAAGCCATTTTGTCAACTCTGCAAACATGGAGGCACTTTAGGCCCCTACAACACTCCACAGATAATTACATTTCTGGACAAACCTGATCAGGCTGCTCAGGTCTGGGACTGGTTCACAAACCATGACCATTTCAGTGTTATACTTGCCCCCTATAGTCTTCATTTCTGAACCCAAGTGAAGAATTCTTCTCAGCACGGTGCTGGAAAGTGTACAACTGCCAACCACATGCCTGCATGCCTCCTCTGTAAGCAAAGGAAGAGGCATGTGGAGCTACTGAGGTGGGGTCAATTCAAGGTTGGATTGAGCACACAAGGCGATATTTTCCCCGTAGTTTAGCCAGAGAGGACATTGTCTGCGATGTGGATGAGGTCTTGTGGCCAGATCCACATGTACTGTAATTGTCTTGTATGGTATTGATAACTGTCATTATACAGTATTCTCTCTTTCTTACTGTCTTTGTCCTAAGAAACTTTTATTTCTATGTAAAGAAAAGAAAATATAAAATAACTTGTGTTGCAAAAAAACCTGTCAGCTGATTACTCTAGAAATGCTACTTTTGAGCTTCAGAGAATTGTTTGAGAAAATGTCAGTACAAACAGTAAAGACTGCAGTATTTTGTGTAAAGCACATCAGTGTGTTGTTGATGATTTGAAAGTGATGCGAGTGGTACATGTGTGTATTTTTGTTGCAAGAATGACATTTTTAGAAAGATTGGTTCGTTAAGTTTTGAGAGTTCTTCATCAAGTGTTGTGTCTTATTTTGCTTGTGTGTAGAGTTCTGACACAATGAGCCAAATTTGGCAAAAAGCATGTAAGCAGTTGGCAAAAACTGTAAATTTTGGGTGAAGTTGATAAGGTGATGCTGTTTGCCAAGTAGATGCCAAGTAGATCCCTCCACAGCATATCACACACCATCGGCATCCACTGATCATGTTCTGAAAATAACAATAAACACAAAACAAAACGCAAACATAACTGTTAAATCACACACATATTATGCTGTTCTTTTTTGGTTGAAATACATTTTATATATATTTTTAACTTAGGGTTTAAAAATGCTCACCTATTTGTTTTCTGGCCAGATGTCTGACACCGTCTTCTCCTCATCAGTTTGTCAGTGTCTGGATTTAGGTCTTGTGCTGTAACAATCCACAAAACAGTGTGGAGGTTGTCATTGGTAATATGTGATCTGTGCTGGCTCTTGATTAGATTCATTATTGAAAATATCTGTTTGCACAGTGCTCCCAAACATGGACACAACACAGGCAGCATGAAGTCAGAGCTGTGGCATCAAGTCAGGGGGCAGTAGACAGTAATAGTCCTTGATCCTGGAACTTTGCTCTCAGGCCACTATTGCTTTGAAGCTCTATTAACTCCATCTGAAGGTGATGGGGCGCAGCGTTGATGTTGGCTGTGAAAGGGTTGGCAAAGATGGCAAAGCCTGGGTGCTGTGTTCTGAAGTCAGAGACGCGCCAGTCAAAGTCATTAATTAACCGGCTCAGTTTAGTAGCCAACCCAGCGCACTGGGAACCGAGGCTGAGGTGCTCTAACGAACAGGAAAGTGGGCAAGACCTTCCTGTTCCAGTTGGGACTTCCATAGGTGAAGTTTACGCTGGAAAGCTGTGCTCATGTCGGACATGTGTGTGTTAACTCGTTTGCATTCCTGCAGCCTCTGATTCAGTTGGGTGAGATGCTCGGTTATGTGACACATCATAGCAAAATCACAAAGCCAGGTTGCATCTGACAGTTTCATTTACTTTGCATGAAAAGAGGGATTTGTTCCCTTATTTCAAAAAAATGGTTGTAAGACTGTATTCCTGCTCAGCCGCCTTACTTCTGTATGGTACAGCATGTCTCCACACTGTGCAGCCAGCTCCTACAAAAACAGCTGGAACTGGCAGTGATTCAGGCCACGTGCCCGAATGAAGTTCACTGTTTTCATGACCATGGTCATTATATCATCCATTTCCAGAACCTTTCCACACAGAGCTTCTTGATGGATAATGCAATGACAGGTTATCAGAGGTGAGTGGCAGTTACCTTTTTTTGTATTTTCTGGCGCATTAGTCATACCAAGTCTTTTTTTTCTCCACACATTGCACGTGCACCATTGGTAGTTAGCCCCACCAACTTTTGCCATGATTTAATTTAAGGATTTCTCCACCACCTCAAAAATGTCCCTCCACGTTGACTATGTTTACATGCAGTTAATATTTGGGTTAAGGTCAATATTTCAGTTTCTGAAACATTCAGAATAACCTGTTTACATGCATGAGCAAACAGGGTTATTCCTGTATACATGGTAATTGTAATCAACTGGGAAATCCCGATCAAAACAGCAACGCGCGGACGACATCTCGATGCACGGACAACGTCATGACGTAATGCGCGTCATTTCAGATTTCAGTTTCGTCAGATCTCGCCATCCCGATACTTTCTACCACCTATAAAAGACATGATGTTTATGTCTTTCACCACACTTAGGAGGTGACTTGTCTCCTCCTCGCTCCAAAAGTGTGGTGTTAACTTGCCTGCCATGTTTACAATAAGTAGTTCCTGTACTCAAAAGACCAGGATTCTTTGTGAATAGAACAGAATATGAGCATAATCCGGTTTTTCAAAAGGGTTATTGGTGTTTATGTGGCCGTGCGCAACCGGGTTATTGCTAATATTCCAGTTATGAAGAGTTATTTGACTGCATGTAGACGTAGCCACTGTTGTCCCACGTATGGCAGCTACATTCAAGAGTTCCTCAGTGACAGAAAGGTCCGTCTTCACACCTCGTATGAAAATGGCCAGCTGCGCTGTACCCGTGTTGTCTGTGCTTTCATCAACAGCCAATGAAAAAGCCAGATAACTGTGTGTCTCTTTGGCCAGCTGTGTTGTTATATTTCCTGCAAGTCCCTTTACTTTGTCTGCAATTGTGTTTCTGGACAAACTGACATTTTGACATTCTGTATCTGGCTGGGGCACACCTGCTCACATACTTCTAGCATGCACCACTTAACTCAGTGTTTCCCACAGGATTTTTGGAGACTATGACTATGGTGCCCGCTGGGGGGGGGTCGCATACAATTAGCGATTTAGCACGTTCATCGTTTATTAGGGTTCCAGTGCAACCTGTAGCAGGAGGAGGGGCTGGCTGACAGATGAGAGATGGTTAAAACACTATTAAACACTATTAAACACCAAAATAATATTTTTTTTTGTGACAGAATGGCGGGCCCAAACGGGACTGTGACGGGCCGCCATAGTCTTATTAATTAATGGGAAACACTGCAACTCTTGGACATGATGCAATGTGATGTTTTTCTTGGAGGCTCAATTTGGCATACTTAGCTCTATGTTTGGTGCCAAAATGCTGATATATATTGTACTCCTTCATCACCAACACTGCCTCAGTGTAAAGCACAAACACCTTTACACCTTTCATTAAATTGTCTTCCTACTGCATCAATTTTTCTTTCCTTTCTTTTCTTATGTCAAAAACCGGCTTTTAATCGCTGAAGGGCTAACACTGCAATCTAGTGTCAGGAGGCCATCACTTTGCGGCTCACGAAATCATCGTGCATTGTCAGAAATGTAGTTTATGGATAATTTAAATGAGTTAGTTTAAATAAGTATAGACTTT
Organism: Selene dorsalis; assembly: GCA_900303245.1. Taxonomy (NCBI): domain Eukaryota; kingdom Metazoa; phylum Chordata; class Actinopteri; order Carangiformes; family Carangidae; genus Selene; species Selene dorsalis. The sequence continues at coordinate 41,970 of OMNW01020250.1, read as the reverse complement.
TATTTTTTTTAAGTAGGCTACATGTGTACAGACCAGACTGCTACAATAGTTATGAAACATGATCTTATACATTATGAACAGTATGAATTATGCGGTTCATTCAGTGTCAGGGGATTGAGATTCGATATGCTCCAACAAGATTTCTGACAACGACAAAGATATACTCACACACCCTCCCTTCCACTTTCAGAGTACACTCACAGCTATGGACTACTCATCGAAGCCACTGCTAATAAGGACAGCAGGGTTCATACAAGTGCCAGAAATCCTTGGAAATGCTTCAATTGTAGTATTCAAGGTTTTCACGTTAATGGATTTTGAAGCAAATGCTTGAAACTGCTTGAAATTGTAATTACTACTACAATTATAGTTCTTTCATAGTATATAACTTGGTCAGTGACAAAATTAGAAACATTTTTTGTCTTAATCTGCCCCCCTCATGTAGAAGGCTCTTACTAATTATGGTCATTTATAGCACAATAGCATCTGATTTGATGAAGTTTTATTCACACTAAATCAGAAGCATGATAATATGCCTTGAAAATGCTTAGAAGGTAGTTTAAATTAAAACTTAAAGCAGTTAGCAGGAAGTATGGCCAAACAATATTTTGCTATCCTTTAATTTTGTCAATTACTTGTTAAAACTAAAACACTAACGCTTTAGATGAAGTGTGATGAACAGAGGTAGACCTGAGGCTTTGTCAATCTAAGTCAAATCCACCTCTGAGGTGGGATCCAAATGATTCTGAAATTTGGCATCAATTTGATCCAGAGGTTTGCCTTAACTTTTGAAATACCCAAATGCAGCCTTTTTTATCTGGATTCAAGGGAGGATGGGATTACCAGAGCTGAATCCTGATCTTCAAGATCAGGATGCTCTGGATCTGCACTGAAATACCCAGTTTTCTGATGAGATTAAGATCCAGTGGAGTCAAGCAAGAGATCAAAATCCAAAAACAGGCAGACTGAGTCAAAAATCTGTTAAATTAGGCAGAGAAGGGAAAAAGTAGTGGAAGGCTTGGAAGGTAAACACAGGACCAGCTAGCAAAGGGGAAAGCCAGAGGGACCAGTATAGGCATGGAAAACCAGGTGAGGGTGATGAGCAGAGTGCATGACTGGGAGGTGGGATCTGGAAGGACAGGAGAGTTGGTTGTAAGACAAGAATAAAACTAGGTGAACAACTATGAATTGGAGGGATGCTTACATATGCAGTATTTTGATGTAGTTCAATTCCCCATAAATCTGTAACCATTTACACAATTTTATTTTCTGTAGTCAGAAAATGGAACCAGATTGGTTGAAAAGGTGACTGAAACACAGCTCAACCAGCCATCCTTTCATAGCCATGTCATAGCTAAGCTCAAGCTGTCTGGTGACTTTAATTGCTAGTAAAATAATCACAAAATAAAGTTGAAAGAAGGCAGAGTATCTTTCTCATTTTGTCTGGCACCATATATGCATATACATATAAGTCACATTTACCAAGGAACACTGCAGGCTGTAATGCTGCAGAATTCATTTTTCAAATGACCAATCGTGTAATTTCATCACTCAGCAAGTCAGTCAGTCACAGAAATTTGTGTTTAGAGGGGTGGCAGCAGCTATTGTGGTCCAGCCAAAAATACTCCATGCTGAACCTCTCTGTGAACTGTTTTATGAGAAAAGTAATTTTCTTACAGAGCAACCACTTGACTCCCCAGTCTTTCCAGCTGCTTGCACTTCTCCTCTATCCCAGAAAATATATAATACACCTCAGCGTTATGCATGGTCCAACACAAAGTCTGACATTTTAATTGAATTTGGAGAGAAAAGGCCTTGACAGATTCTCTGAGCATAGCACAGTAACTGCACGTTTAAGTTTTATTTCCCATACCCAGCTCTGGCTGAGTCATTCAGTCATAATCTCAGGAGCTGAAGGGTGTCATCACTTTCTGCAAAGTGGGGAGAAATTTATCCCTCCATACACAACCCTAGTCCTCCATATATTTTACAATGAGATTAGGCTTGATGAGATGTGCTAAATGAGCCTTTAATGGAATTGGAGTATTAACAAGAAGCATATGTCGACAAACCTATTCATTACTAACAAGCTCATATCTGATTTCATTGTTTTATATGTGCTGTTATAAGTGTGTGGTGAGTGTGGATCATAAAATCAGATGCAAATGTGGCACAGTTTAAATATATAAATCCTCATATTGGAATAAAAATAGCAATCTTATATTGCAATGGTTTCACTATTATCACTATTTCACTATTAATTAACATGCAATCACTGGTACAGGTCTTGCTGGCACTGAACAAGTCATTTTATTCTGAAATAGGACTTTACTGTATATTAACTTTTTCATATTAGTTTGAAGTTTCAAGGTACTTTGTTATTCCAATATGCAGACATAAAAGAACAAAATTTGAACTCAAGGTCCCGAGAAACACAATAAATAGAGAAACAGAACAAATAGACATCTAAATAGCTTAAAGGGATATGAGTGTAAGTTTAACCCATGGTCTAACACACTGTGAGAACGAGTAGCAACCAGGAGAGTGGGTGAGTTGTGTTTTCATCTCTTTTCAATAGAAACCAGTCAAAGCTAGCAGGTGTTTGATGCCTGGTATTATGTGCTGGGACCCTGTTTGTACTGTTGATGAAGTATGGTGCTGTTCTGAGCATCATTTGTGGCTATGAGTGGCTTTTTTGATGGTGGTTGGCTCGTGGCTACAAAGACAGCAGTATTTTTCTATCTGGCTGTCTGTGCTGAAGTCACTACAGCTAGAGAACTTGATCTCTGGAGGGGGTGTTCTACTCGATCTTACGGTGTATTAGACAATGGGTTAAACTTATGCCGGAATATCCCTTTAAAAACAACTTGCTATTTCACTTAGAGAAGCATCAGAGACAGTTTATGTGTGTGTTCAGTCTGTGCTGAGTCTGACAGCCCCAGGAAAAAATTCAGTTGTCTCAGAATGTCTAGACATGTGTTATATTTCTGTTATGATTTTATGTGATCCCAAACTTTCAAACTGGGAGGAATCATCAACCAATAATAGTAAACGCCCACTTCATTCCACTGTCTGTAACAACATATCCCCCATGCACAGCACTGTAGGTGCTTAACCCTAACCCTTTCATTTTTACCCTGATCATTTCCAACTTTGTATTTTGACTCATTGGACATCTGGTAATTATGTTTTCAGAGAAAAGAGCCAGGCAGATACAAGCTCCGCTGCCAGCCCCTCAAAAATGTCCTGTGCCTCACAAACAGCATGAGAGAGAATCTGATTTTTTAAAGTCAAAGTGCCTTTTTCTGTGTTTTAGTTTGAATCCCCTGGCTTGTTTGTTATGGAGAAGAGGATGTCTCAGTAAATAATTAGCTGCTGATAGAATCTCCTCAGTGTCTGGATAATCAAGTTATCAGAGAAACAATCGAAACAGAGGTTTGCTGTCTCACCTACCAGCCCTCCCATGACACCCCATCCTTCCTTGCCTCCTGGTGAAAAAACCCTAAATGAACGACACTGAAGAGAATATGTGAAGACAACTCCCATCCCATGCATTCAAACCAAACACTGTATAAAGAGGGAAAAAGAAGCACAACATCCATAATCACATAATAGTCACAAATGAATTAATTGAAACGCCAATGGACTTATATTGTAAATTTTGCTTCAATAAGTAAAATGTCAACGTTAACAGGGAACTTTCTATGAGTAAAGCTCCCATAAATTTTGTATTAATGTCAAATTGAGTTCAGAGCTATAAACCATTTGAGCTGGAGACCGTTCAGACCGTCAAAATCCCTGATGTGCCTTGTTTTGTTTTGTTGTTGTCATTCTGGTCTCTTCAGAGGCTTGTATCACGAATCAAGTTCATCTCACCCGGTGTTACTCCCAACCTATCCAGCTGAACCTATCCACAACAATGGCAGCCTAGATAAGCGGTATCATGATGCTGGTTATCAACTTGGTAACTCAACCCAAGTTTGTCTTGTTGTGAATTGGAGAACGCACACGTATAAAGGGCGTGTTCCAAGGCAGCAGACCAATCACAATCATGAGCACAGATGTGTCAGAGAAGCGAGGTGAGCAAGGTCGCCCCATCCCACCATTTCAAAATAAGGGCATACATGGAACATCTTAACGGTTGTTTTGAACATCATAAAACATTGCAGAGATTGAGATAGGAGCTCAGATCTCAACGGGGTTATTGGTAAAGGGCATGCCATTTTTTCCCCAACTGGTGATTGGCCAGTGGGTGGAGCCTTTTCTTGGATTCAGATCAATCCTGAAAGCTACCCTGACCTGGAGCAGGTTAGCAGTTACCATGGTATCCTATACCTATACCAATACCGGAAAATCAGGGTTAACCCTGAAGTTACCTTTCTAGGCCGGCAATCCTGCTTCGTGATACAGGCCTCTGGTGTGTATGTCTGTGTGTTTCAGTCTCAGTCCTGCGATTAGGCTCCCTCGCCTCCTTCAACACTCAGCTGTGAATAATCCTCCTGCAGTCCCTCATTCTGACTCATCTTGAGATTTCTTCAGATGTCTGTCCACAATGATGCTGATTCCAATAACCACCTTTACTGCTTAAGAAAGACAGGTTTTGATTGCCTGTTAGGGAGCTCTTGTTTTTATTGAGGATACACACAATACTGTGTGTCTAGAACTCACAGAATCTGACATTGTAATTGATGTCAACTTCATAGTTAAGTTGAATTTGTTTTGCATTGGAGAGACTGATGTTTTTTGTGTTTAATCTCCCCAAAATATACTATGAGCTAATTAGAGTGAACCAAATTTCAAGTGGATTTCATGTCTTCATTTCATTCATTCTTTTTATGAACCCATATTATACAGTAAGAAAAAAGGATATGGATAAGGAAAGGATAGGAAAAGGATATAATGTTGCAATAGGCTCCCTCCGAGTGTGTAAATAAATCAAAAGAACAATAGTGACCTTTTTAGTCTACTCTGTGTTTGTAATGCAGTAGTTGTGAAAATCACATCATTTCAAATGTGACTTTAAGTAGAAGATTTTAGTTTAGCTGAGCAAGCCAAGAAAGAGACGTAAAAAGATACTGGAAGTACAACCCCTGTGTATGGGTCAGCAGGTGGCACAGTTCTTAGTGATCACTGGGAACAATGGCATATAGATAGACATAGATGGACATAGAGCTCAGTATCATTTGCATACAAGCAGATTAATGCCAAAAGTGTGGTTACTAAGTATTTAGATGGAGGAAAGTGAAAGTGAAACCTAATTTACATTAGGTTCCTCAGTCTCATCTGACAAAAGAGGCTAACTAAAGGTTATTAAAAGAAATATAATTTACAGCCACTAAACACTCAAGACATATTCTACAGAAAGTAGGATACATCTAAATGAAGATCCCAGACTTTAATGTTCTCTAAACTAGGGCAGACTATTCTACAGTGTTCTGTTTATGAGTACAAATGAAACATTTTGACAAGACTGCAGTAACACCTGTATCAACCCCCAAAATCTAGGTTTAATCTTTGGCAACTACCTCCGCTACTGGGCGAGCAGAGCAGAAAATGTCCTGATCTGTCCCTCCCCTACAGCACCACCGGATATCACGCTGTCCAGACTACTGTGCATCATGACACCTGGTAACGATGTTACAAATTATGCCAGAGCTGCAGTTTGGCAGTTTGTTTTCCAGTGCAAGCTAAAAATACAGCTGTGTGTCAGGAAAAAGTTAGTAAGGTTGGGTCAAGATAAAAAATATTGGGAGGTCATCAGTCATACAACCATGCTATCTTGAAATGTGTTCCAGCCACTTATGCAGAAGAGTTGACTTCACCCCAGAGAGATAATATCTGAAAGTTTGGATTGATGATTAGAATATTCCACAGCGATCTGCATGAAATATCAATTGTGCCCTTTGACTGACATTTGGACACACTGGGCTACTGATTACCAAGTATAGCCAGGACTGCATTCTCTGCTGATGGGAAAACTGACTTTCTTTTCATTAGTGGCCTGGAAATCAAAGGTACACAGGCTCTCATTAAACAGTTGGCAATCATGTATCCGGAATCTTCACAAGTCAAAGACATCCACAAGAGGGTTGGCTGAGCACTAAGGACAGTAAAATTGGGCATGGTGTACTGACAGGCACCCTTCTTTTATGATAAAATGTAGCTGTATATGGTTTTGAGTTTGATTTTGCCTCCATGCTGATTCTTAATCCCTGAAGAAGCAGGCTGTCCTTCCTTCAAAAGAAACTGAACGGTAATACGTATGAGTTCTCTCCTCTGGATGAAAGAGACAGCGCCAAATAGAAAATGGGAAGACTTTAAAAAAAATAATAATAGAGGAATATTCTACCCAGCTGTGCAATTGTTTCTGCAATATATTTCCATTACAATAATTACATTTCCAGTTTAATTAATTGGCAAGGAAACTGTGCTGCTATATTCATTATAATGCACACCAGGGCGTTGGCTGGTGAGATTCCTTTTCAGACATCGATGGCTCGCTTGTTCAGTATTCACCGGAGGGTCGAGTTGTCTGATTGTGAAGCAGTCTCTAGGGGTTATCCATGGTCACATCAAGCAGAGATGCTGACTGGGTTGCGGCTGGAACAG
>OMNW01020246.1:59614-71109 GCA_900303245.1 Selene dorsalis | reverse complement strand
TGGGAAAATATAATTATTTTTTTTATCTAACCGTTATGAAATCTGTGTTTATCACTAAAAAGCAGCAGCATTTTTTTCATAAAACAGAGTTTGGTTTAGTTTTTTCTAATGGGAAATTTACATTTGTGATTATGAAACTTAGCAGAAATAATTATGCAGTCAGACTGATGGTATATGCATGTTACTGTTTATTTATGTTGCAGTAGAAAATAGCATGTCAGATTGCACACGTTTGAAGCAGTATTTATCTTCTATCACAATAGACAACATACTTTGATTTTATTCTGTGTTTTGACTCTAAATTTTGTTTGTATCAATCACATTCAGTCACATAAACTACAATCATGTGAAGATACTTCTGTTGTTGAATAGAGAGAATTGAGACCAGGTGGGGGCAGTAGTTCACCACTGAGTATATACACTATACCAGGCTAAAACTGAAAATACCATTGTCAGTTTAATCTTGCTGGTCTGAAGTTTTTGAAAAGGTCAGTGGTAAATCACATTGAGATCCTTAGTAAAAGTAGACATATAAACAAAGGCATTATAAAAACATGCCGATGTGCTGTACTGATGATAATATTAAGGAAGGATACGAAAGTAGCATCTGCTAATTGTGTTAAAGTAGCAAAAGCATTTGTTATGCAGAAAAATTGACCTGAACTATATTTTTGATATGTTATTATTACGCATATTTAAACATATGATAAATGCTACAACTAAATCAAGTCCAGTTCATTATAACGACATTAGGAACTGTTAGGTAGATCAGTCTGTCAAAATGCATCCTGTTTCTAAACACCAATACCCGAATGTGAATTCTTTATCTGAAATGTAACTGGTAACTTTGGCTGAGAAGTTAAAAGGTGTGGTGGAACAGAAACGTAGGGAAATGAAAGTAACATAACTTTTTTTTAAATATAGAAAGGTCACAGCCCAGTAAATGCTGCCCCACCTAATTCAATATTGGTAATAAGATTGCATTTGCTATTTGTTGCTAACAAAGCAAGTGTGAGAGGCTGTAGCTACATCTGGTTGTGAGAAGCCCATCGATTGGATGTGCATGTATGAATCATGAGCTGAATAACAGGACTCTACGGAGGCCAAGACCTCCAAACTGAAAATATATACTGGAAACCAAAGTACTGAGCCAAGTGAAACGTTCATAATAATCTACTGACCAAAAGATAAATAATAGATATAAAGTATAAACAAAGATATCAAATTTTGTCAACTGGCACCCAGTCTAATTAGTCCTTGTAGTTAAAGTTCTTCTTTAGCCTAAAATTCACACACATTACAATGTACAACCCCATATATCTCCAATGTAAAGCTCTCATTAATAACATAAATTGCTTTTGACTGTACAATTAAAAGCACATTCATAAATAAAGGTGCCCTGCATAAAGAAAAGGAGGCATCACAGACATCTGTATATACAGAAAGGCATGCAAGAGCCTGCGTTTCATGTTATTTACATTCATCATCATTCAGGTTATGGCTCAAACTTACAGACTACAGCAGTATAAGATCAAAAACACATTACTGCATTTATAATGGATCCGATATACATAAATATAATAACCTAAATTGATCCTTTTGCTGACAATGAGGTGAGAAAGTTGAAACCACTCTCATGTGCAGTGTTAGCTTATCTTGGCTTAACAACTCATCTGAAATATTAATTATTCATTTAAATATACTGGTGCGTTACATGGATTTAGTCACTTTTTACTAATTGCATTGAGTTATGCAGACAATCACAAAACATCTACACAAAATGAAATGCAAAATCTGTTACTGATGAACTGTGATTCAAAAGTGTGAAAGAACGATGAGATCAAAGGAGATAAGCAAACTAAACAGCTGGGTAGACGTGAGGATCCTGCTCCACAGGACAGTAGGACAAATCCACCAAAACATGAGGAAGTAAAGACATAAAAGTCTCAGACGGAGCGCTGGGTTTGGCGAAGATGTCCGGTGTGAGCGACAGGACTGAGTTAAAGTGGCTTGGAGAAAGGTGTTCGGGTGAATTGGCCACAGCAGAGGATGGAAAGATGCTGCTGAAGTCAGAGGGGGAGAAGGGGCTTCGATGCAGTTTCAGGGAAAGACTGAAGACTGTCGGTTCATCTGTCGGAGGAAGTGGTGAGTCCAGTCCTGTGGAGCTGCTGTCCTCTTGTGGAGCTGCTGTCATCCTGCACTCAGGTGTCTCACTGTCACCACCTAGTGGCAGCCTGAGGTACCTGACAGTGTTGTCCTGCCAGTCATTGAACTGGCGGTAAGTGGGTATCATGACAGGTGCCGGAGGATTGTTGAGAGTCTGAGAGAAGACGACATCGCAATAGATGGAGGGGCTGGTGGGTCGGAGATCAGTGTCGGAGGCTGGACACTTGACTGGTGTCTGAGACCCAGAGAGTGGGAGTGGAGAGACCTGATGGCAGGAGTATGTTTGGAGATCAAAGTTCACGGTTTGATCCTGGTCAGAGGTCTGCCGCTCATTTTCACTCAGCAGAATAACTTCAGGTAATTGAATGTCAGGTTTCTCCAGCACTGAAGGCTGCTCCATACTCTGAGGAGAGAAAAAAAAGTAAACGTGCAATGTAGAGTTTGATGTTTTAAATTATTCATTTCTGCAGTTTCTTCATAAACAAATATATATTTCTTGAAGTACTGAGAAACAGATTTTGGAATACTTTGTACAAGATTTTATAGGTTTGGCACAAATAAATAGACCTATAGGCAGTCAGCTTACTAGTTACCCTATAAAACTTAAGTAGTTTTACACAGAAACCTGAAAACTGGTTTTGTTTGATTGTTGTCCAAAATGTCTTTGTGAGATAAAAAATTACAAATGACAATGCTGGGGCTCAAAGGCTTTAGATACACAGGTAATACTTAAGTCAGTAGATCAATCATTGTTCTTTTTTTTTAAATTTGTTGATAATAAAAACAGAATATTTCCAGATTTTAAGACCAGACTCCTTTAAGCTAAAGACAAATATAAGGACTTGTGGTGCATATGGGCCTGATGGGAAATGACTTGTGTTACCTCCAAGATGGTAACTGGGGTCCAGTGGGCCAGACTGCTGTTGGAGGGATCAGGTACAAACTGACAAAGCTTCTGTTTCACTCTGTGAAGTTACACATATGGAGCAACAGCACAGAATGAGGACAAATAATTAACGATAGACAGAGGTAGGCTGCTCACTGTAGGAGCAGGACAGTGAGCTCTGAGGACGTCAGGTGTGTTTTTGAGCTCATGTTGTGTCTCTGGTACAAACCAGAGGTCTTACATCTTATTCTGTGCCAAGCCGACCATCAGTACCAGCGCCAGTAAGGTCAGTATGAAAGGGAGGAGAGTGTAGATGACGATTGAGACTTCATCTGCATCTTTACACACACACACACACACACACACACACACACGTATTAAATTAAAAATATAATCTATACTGTATAATATAGACAAATTATAGTTTCTACTTTTTTCCGTCTGTGTGCGGGTGTATACTATACATGTGTGTGTTCTCTACCTATGCGTACGCTAACTCTGCTCCCAGGTACTCCAGGTCCAGCGTCAGTGTTGGCCTGCATGAAGATGTGGTAGTTACCAGGCAACAGGTTCCCCAGGAAATAATGGTGAACATGACCAGGCACAGACTCACCTTAATAAACAAGAAATGGTACATTATCACAATTAGTGTCAGATGAACTAAATCCTACTCAGTCATTTTCACATGGCCCCTGAGTGTGTGTGTGTGTGTGTGTGTATGTATGACTCACTCTTGTCTGCTTGGTTTTCTGTGCCATAGTGGAGTGTGTAGCTGCGGATGAAACCACAACGCTCTTCCACCGTCACTGGACTCCATCTGAGCTCCATCCGCCCACTGGACATCTTCAGCACCTCCACATTAGGACCAGCTGAGGGGACTGTGAGGACAGAGAGAGGAAAGATGAAGATGACGGTGAGCCACAGACCATGATTACAAGGCTTGATGTACATCAGTCTTTAACATCAACTGATCTGATTATGTTTGTGTCAACACACACAGGAGATTTTGTCTTGTGAGATAAATGAAGACAGACATGATCTTGGCTCGTGAGAATATTTATCAAGTAGTTCATTTTTCTTTTTTACAATTTAACATAATCATTGTTGTTTTCTCACAAACCTGATCAGGGTAACTTCTTGTTATCAGGCTAAAAGAATCCAGTTAATCCTGTTCTTAGTTTTTTTGGACATGGGGTTGTGTGTTGTGTAGTCTCTACATCACCTGCAGCAGATTCTGATCAGCACGCTCCTAGTTAGGAGAGCTGAGCCTCCCTCACCCCACTCACAGCCCCCCTATCATCTCCAGTGCCAAACCGACAACAGCATTTCATATCAGTTTATGTCAGCCAGTCTCTATGCATGCCATGCACACATCTCTGATACAGAATCAGCCAGTCACACATTTCTGATTACACCACACCATCTCTGACACACAGATTAAATATAAACCACCATGTTACTGATGCTGCTGATTTGGAAAAAAAAATTACATGTGGCCTCCTTTTTTCAAGATATTATCTCCAACAGGAAAAAACTTGGTGCCTTAGGGCTGATGGCTGCAACAGTTTGCTGACAATAACAAAATACATTTGCTTTTGGCCTCTTTCAGAGCTTGGTATGAGACAAACAGATAATGTACCTCCTTGGCGTGTATAAATATACAGCGTCTCATCTCTCCCCGCCACTTGCCCGCCATACAGCGCTTTGACAGAAACAGCATAAAGCTCCAGTGGCTCCACTCCCTCTGAACAACACAAAGATAAAAAAGCATCATTTCTTTAAAAACTCCAACAGAACATCATGTTTCACACATTTACCAGCCGCATGCTTTGTATTACCTGTGATGATGAGCGCTGTACAGGAGCTGTTCACCCTTTCCCAGTGCAGGACGCTGCTGCTCTTCTCTCTGACTGCAAACCACTCCACGACGAAGCCGCTCACTGATCGATCAGGCGGAGCCGTCCAGCTGACATCTAAGCTGTTGTCGTCCAGTGGGGTTGCAGTGATTTGGGTTGGGGCGGGCGGCTCTGGACACAAAGACACAGTAACAACAAATGCAGAGTAGAGCAAATAATCTGATGTATATATTGTTTGTTCAGTTGTTTTTACTTTGAATACAGGTAATAAAAAAAACTGATCCAAACCAGTATCTACATGGCAGTTGTAATCAAGCTCAACTGTGTCAAAGTCAGAAGTGTTTCCACAAAGTTGGAGCAAAACCTGTTTTAGTTGACCTGAATTTTTTGGATGGTTATACACTTAAATGTAACCGCACTATTGTGATTATTAGTTGTCACTTGTCTGCGCTTGTTTGGCACACCCTCTTTGAAGCTACAATGGGCAAGTGAAAAAACAATGCAATGACACACACGTTGCTCGCTGCTTGAAAGCACCTTTCCAATCGTTTTCTCCTCAAGGACATTCCCACTGTCACACTCTACTGTGCTGAACACACACAGAGAGACAGGCATGTGTGTGGTGAAAGATGAAAGAGTCCTTGAAGGAACAAGCAGCCAGTCACTGCACAGCACACGGCAGCTTTGATTATGATTATTATCATGAAATTTACAAAAACAGTCCAAAGGGCAGATATATATCAAGGGTACATGTTTCACCTTGTGTTTATGATCAGTTTCTCAATTATTCAAGGGTTTTTTTTTTCGAGGTAACGTGCAGTAAACCCAGGTCCTCTGTGTCATTTGAGGCAGTACCTGTCTCAGAGGCTCCTATGAACCATATCCGGGTTTCTGGAGAGGTCCCAGCAGAGTTGGAGGCTGTCAGAGCACAGGAGCAGCGCTCAGCCGGGAGGAGCAGGGTACAGGACAAATTTGTGTCATGCAAATCTCTGCAGCTCCCATGATCATTCAGAACATCAGCACTGTCTGTCTGACAGGTCACATTGTAGAGGGAAACTCTGCCATTGGCCAGAGAGTGAGGCAAGGGCTGAATGACGCAAACATGAAACCATGTGGGAGAAGAGAAGACAGAAAATAAAAGTGAGGCTCAGAATCAATCACAATACTCTGTTATATAAAGATATTGTATCACGTTTAGTTCTCTTTTTTTTTTCCTAACGCACTGCACAATAAAAGAATAATTTCAGTGAGACATAAAAACAAATTAGAGACACTTCCTGAGTAGATGTTGATTAAAAATCAATCAAACCCCAAAGTTATTACACTGCAGATCTGCAAAGCTCAAACTGATAGTCAGAAAATATTGCATGTGAGTTCATGACTCAAAATATACACACAATTCAATACACACACCTTCCAGAGAAGTGAGATGAGCCTCCGCCCACTTTTATCTGTTTGTTTCACTTGTCTCCAAAATGCTGGCGCTGCCGATGGAGCTGCAGACAGAAGAGACAGACACTCTGAATGTCATACAGCAGAGTGTGTTTTCTGTGTTTTGCATACACACTCTTCTCATACGCAACAAACAGCTGGACAAAATCACCAGAAACACTGTCACTAAAAGAGAGACACACATCTGTTTGGGGCTGTGTCTGTGAACTTGCAACTCTTAACCCTTGCAAGGATCCTGATGTAATGATGGGAGTTTGTCCATATGGTCTATGTGTTAAGAGGCCTCGTAGAAGTCGTTATCACTGCGTCCCACTGGTTTGTTGTTGGGAGCAGAAGCATCTCTGAGCTATGGATGAAGCTCCAGAGAAGAGCCTCTTTCCTATTAAAGGCAACAGCTGAGGGGGTTTGGACGTCCGATCTGGACGTCTGCTCACCTGGGAACAAGTGGAGACCCTCCCAGGACGAGAGAAGAATGTCCTACCTATGTTTCTTAACCTGCTGCTGTTGGACAGAATTTTTTATTTTATTATTTTATTGCGGAGCTATTTGGTCCTCATGTGTTTCTGGTCTCTCTCCTCCAACAAAAACCTCATATCTTGCTCAAAGGCACCTCAGTAGGTTTGAATTTTCAGTATTGAGTTTTGTCTGTGTTTACTTGTTTGTTGGTCAGCATCAAATTGATCGACCGAGTTATTCCAAAAATAAAATACACGTTTGTCAACTCTGTGTCCTCTCACCATCCTCTGCCGTCTGTCCTTGCAGTGCATTGCTCCATGGGCTCCAGGGGCTCCGTGGGCCCTGGTAACGGTGACGGAGCCTGACGGTGTAAGTTGTGTCGGGTCTGAAGAGACAAACCAGGGAGCTGTAGTTGCTCTCTGTCATATTTTTCACCTGGACATCGAGCTGCATTTGACAGAGGAAAGGAAGAAGGAAGGTGAAGAAAATACATGTTTCATTTATTCCACCAGTTTTTGTTTTTGTGAGGCGCAAGATGGAACATAATATCAAGAAATCTTGCTGTAAGGAATCCTGACAGCCTTTTGACAAATGATCTCGGATTTCAAAACATGAAAAGGGCCTGTGAGGAAAGAGGCAGAGAAGCACCACTGCTGTGTGATGCTTTAATATATTCAATTGCTATAGCGTCTGGCACATTTCCTTCATAAATCATTGTGTTCCTTCATGCTGTTATCTGTGTTTTTTTTTTTTTTTTTGTGCACATTTGGGAGTGGTAGCAGACCTGGCCCACTGGTGTGAACTCGATTTGGGAATTCAGCATTCCTCTATTGATTTCAGGGTCTGACACAGGGAAAACAGCCAAGGTGCGCTTCCAGGTGACAGTCAGACACTGAGGTTTCCCGTGGACTCGACTCACATTTTTCAACGTCACTGGAGGCAACATCACTGCGAGAGACGGGGGAGAGAGGAGTGAGGAGGGAACAAGAGGCTAAAGATGAGGCTACGAGTATGAGACATGCAGCAGCCTCACCTTCAATCCGACCAGGCAGACACCGAGGTTCTGAGGACACGTTGTGGCTTCGGCCGTGTGCTGTGACAGTGATGCAAAACACAAATCTCACAGACGATGAGTTGATACTCGCCGTGCAGCTGGTGCCAGATGTGGTGCAGGTGAATGGCGTCTGAGAGCTTTTTGTAGTTAAGGGATTGGACCAATTAATTCCCACATCCATGTAAAAAGATAAAGACATACCCATTAATACACACCAATATGTAATATTTATCTTACTCCTTTTATCTTACTCCCAGTCAACGTGCATACAAACAGATACGAAAACCTCAGGGACTCTTTTTAACTCCCTTATTTATAGGCATTTTTTGGAGTCATTGCACTTTGAATTTCGTTTGACCTTGTACAATGACAGTAAAGGAATTAAATTCAATACAATACAATACACACCCCAACCGACCAATTTAATGTTTCAGATGTTTCTGTGTACACATTTGCATGTACAGTCACGAACACGACCTTGCCAAAAAACAGAGAACACACAAAGAACAAAACATCATGTCACCAACAAACAGATCCTGGTGTGGCAACAGTGTGATTCATATCTCTGAGAATCAAACTCGCCATCAAAGCCTCACACATGGCATGGTCATATGCAAAATCACAACGGTTTGGCATTGCGGGCTCAGACTAAAACAATTGGACTGGTCATACTGCAACGGATGCAGCGTGTTGTAATGATAAGTTGTTAATCTAGCAGGTCTGGAGCTCACTGTAACTTTACCACACATTACATAGAACCATCCTGGGTGCAGGTTTGCTGCAAATAGGTGAAAGGTGTGAAAAGATGGTTTTAAAAATGAACAAATAACAAGAAGACAAATATCAGAAGTACATCTGAGACAATATCAGTGTTTCCTGTTTATGATTTTTAAGTGGAAAACTCTTTTTTCTTTTTTCTCTCTCTTTTTTCAGCTCTATACAAAGTCTGAAGTTTGCACAATAACAAGATTAGATTTTTCAGACATATGGAATGGTGTTGCTTTTCGCTATAAAAAGTTCATATTAAAACAGTTTATCATCCTCTCTCTCGTAACATGGTATCTCACTACTGATAATAACTAATCTCTCATCTTTCACACAAACTGTTGCGTGTGACTGGCTGCACAAATTTCGAAGAACCTAGACTTGCAATAACTGTGAAAAAACAACAACATATAATCAACCATCAAGTTGAGATGCCAAACCTTCTTTGACTCCAGTGAAACAGGTGCAAGACTGTTTGTGTTCCTCTGCGTCAAATGTAATATTTATTGGAGAGTTGTTAAACCACAGTGTGTGATGAAGTCTCCACCACTAACAATAAAACTTTTTTTTATGTTTTGAAGAATGGTGGTCATCCCTCTGGTAGAGTTTCAGAGATTCCAACTAATCTAATTTTGCCCTTTTATTGTCACCCATCTCTAAATGTGCCAATGTCCTTCAAGTTGAAGAACAAACTCTGGATTATTAGTCCTATTTAATAAAAGAATACACCTCAATCACCCTAAAAGCATTAAAGCTAAGGTATATTTGTCTCACCCAGGTTTCCTCTGAATTTGCAGAGTGTAGTGAGTTGTCAACATATCAGCAGCCTCCCAGCGGCAGGTGACGTTGGCCCGATTCAGGAACACACAGTCAATCAGCTGCGGGGGTCTTAGAGAGGTCCTGGAGGTCATGTTGGACAAGACTGGAGGAAGGACTGAAGATGGAGAGAGGCCAGAGTTAACAGCATGAAGAGGGAGGTACTGCTCAGTAGGTATTTTGTTTAAGGTGGAGGCTACAAGCCTTGAGACAAAATTGACATCTTGAAGAAGTTATTAAAACTTTATTCAAATACAATTAAACCACATCAGAAACATGTGATCTGATCTTATCAGATAATTAGAATTTAACATTTCTAGAAAGAAGTCTGTGTTTGGTTTGTGGTTTAAACAGAAGCTCAGACAAGACGGCACAAAGTGTTAGCTCAGCTTCCTTTGGTTGATCAACATGATCATACTTGGTCTGACATTTGAATACCTAGCTCTTAGTAAATATGTAGCGGCCTTTTTTTCAGGAGCCATGGGAAATATAAGAATTTCTGCATTTATATTCAAGAAAGGTGCAAATTAATCTCAAAAAGTCCCTAAAGATGTTTGGGCGCCATGAGGACAGAACTTTTTAATTGATTGAACATTCACATTTTGCTTTTTGACATGTGTTGGCAAACAGTTGCCTGTTTACTCATCACTGCATTCATTTGGAGCCATGTTTCTGTTAAATGTAATATTCACCCTTGTATAAGTTCTCTATTGGGCCCTAACCTGATATTTCCAGGTGCAATACAACTTGGCAACTTGGGAAAAGTGGCTACTTACATTTTGGGGGTTCACACTTCTGGTTGATACTGATGAATGTAAATCCAACATTCACTCTGCTTTTACAGTTGTTTTGCTTCCCACCTACTCCTAAAGGAATATATGCTGTTTTGCTGCTAAATGCTATGTTGAGTATGCTATGTATGAGATTTATCACTGAAGATGTTTGTCTACTGTTGCAGTTTAGTTGTCCGCTAAAAAAAAAAAAGCAAAGGGCTGAAAGTGGTTAAAATGCCTTTTAGGGCTATAAGGGCGAACGTGTGTGTGTGTATGTGTGTGTGTGTGTGTGTGTGTATGTGTGTGTGTGTGTGTGTGCGTGTATCCCAAAGCCTGATTTAACTTATTTGTCTGTAACACAGAGCTCAAGCGTCATACAAAACATTAGAAACACGTCAGTGAGCCACATCACTCCAGTGGGGGACATGTTTCTTCATTGTAACAGTAATAAAGGCATACTAGTTTACTTGCAAATACTTCTGCTGACTAATAATGGTGTTCTTGGTGACATTATCCAATTTCAGTGTTGAATCATATTCCTCTTCCGGGTGATTTATATTCTCACTTTAATTTCAGCGCGTCACTCCACTGGGTCTGACTCTGGTCTAGATTAAGAGTGAGAGCATCCTGAATATCACTCACTCAGTGCGAGTCCAGCCCCCAGCAGACAGGTCCACACCACAGCCCGACTCCACTCCATGAACACCAACCAGTCTCTCCAGGCGCTGGAGTCTTCCTCATTCACGTCTTCGCATCACACTTCCATCAGCACAGTGACAAGGACGTAGCATACTGAAAAACAGAAAACAATACGGCCCTCTCACATATTTAACAGCTTTTAAGAGTATGAGCGGAACATTTTCAAGAATGACTCAGTTCAGATTTCATCATTTCATCAGAAGAGCTTGCTTGTAAAACAAGTTTTCACTTTTCATTGCTCTGGGCTCCACGGCGAAGTGCCCTGAGTGTTTCATCTTGCAACATAGCAAACGTTCTCTAAGCAATATGAAGCAGCACTTCCTCCAAATTGGGTGTGGTGAGTGTGGGTGTGTAAATAGGGTGAGGGCCACTGGTCAGGGGATAAACTTTACCATCATCATGTTGGTGACATGAAAGAACAGTGCCAAGTTTGCCATCTATTTGAAGCCAAAGTGTGAAACATGGAGGGCAGATGTCTTATTAGGTGCATGTGTAAATCATGAAGTGAGAGCTCTGCACTAAATCCTATCTTTGTAAAATTATGTTCAGACTATCTGTGGTGACCGTGAGAG
>OMNW01020246.1:10080-59594 GCA_900303245.1 Selene dorsalis | reverse complement strand
CTGTGTGTGCGAGTGTGTGTGTGTGTGTGTGTGTGTGTGAGAGAGAGAGAGAGAGAGAGAGAGAGAGAGAGAGAGAGAGAGAGAGGGGTGTTGCCGTTGGTTCAGTAACCGCTTCCTCATACATGAGATTTCAAAAACATCCTTATATCTGTGCATAAATTGCTTGTAAATGTAGTAAGTGTTCATATACTGATAATAAGTGTAAACAACAGAAATGTACTAAATTACCAGATTTCCTGTTCTCATGTGAACTGTCGTATAAATTGTGATGACAGTCATTTCATGAAACATTGGTATAAATCTACATACACAAGAACACTACCTCTGACATACTACTTACCTTCCACCTCTGACTTAGTATTTGATTGAATTACATAGTAAAAGCTTTCTAATAAATCTAACACCTGTAGGCGTGAGCCAAGAGTCAATCCCTTCAGTTTTGATTCATCAGCCAGTTTCATAAACGACACAGAAACCTTTTTTTTTTCTCGTTCCCACAATTCAAACATATTAAATTTTAAACATTTTAAAAGCTGGAGCCAGTAAAAACTAAGAAACAGCAACAAGAAAACAACAATATACACTGATCTATCACAATATTAAATCAGGGGACTGGTTTTCCAGTTTTGACTGAGTCAAGCTCAAAAACAGTAAAACAAAATAAAATGCTAATTAAGTTTCAAATCGAATTATTAAAGATTTACAGTGAATTCTTAAAATAGACCACAGATACAAACCTATCACCTACAACAACAAAACAATGAAGTGACTTGTTGGTTTACTGTTTTGTTTCATTGTTGTTTCTAATCGCTGCAATTGGCAATAAAAACGGGTCATGCAAACTGATGATCAATCAGTGATCGATTCATAATCGACTAACAGACAAACTGCATCAGAGACAAGGAGACAGTGTGCACAGAATTCAAGTGGAGGAAAAGTTGCATTTTAAGAGTTGCTGCTAAGTCCCCACACAACAGAAACAAAAGCTCTAACAGAGACATGGTGTTCAGAGTTTGTGGAGAAAAGAGAAGATGAATATTTCAACATCACATCGATTAAGTAGCTGAGAAGTGTCCGACAGTCGTTTCTGTCCACATAAACACACCTGCACTTTATTCCCAGTGTCAGCGACCGCGCAAGACTTTCAGCGGTAAAATCCCACGGTGCCGTTCACAGATGTCACCTCTCAATAAACACGCAGGGTGAGGAGCGTGTGCGAAAATAAAAAAATAAATCAGGTCCACTCACCTGTGCGAGTTGAAGGAGCGAGGGCACGTTTCTCATCACGTCCACCAGCACAACCACACCACAGCAGAGACACCGCTCAGCGTCAGCCGGCACTCATACGCCCCGCCCCCTTCTCTCTCTCTCTCTGTGTGTGCCCCATGGCCCGGTGTCTCTGTGGTGGCCCAACTGGGGCCCGAGTCCGAGTGAAGGATCATGGGAAGAAAAAAAAAAATCCTGGGAAATTCCTGAAATGAGGATATGATTTCACTTATAACTATTAACAAAAAAGAGATGGACAAAATGTCATGTAGCTAAATGGTTGAATCTGGATTTACATTATAAACCACACAATGCACACATGGGACTTTGGTGTTTCCCCTCGTTTCATTTATCTTATCACATTGGGGCTGATTGTCTGGCTGTCTGCCGGATTTAAATAACTGAGAAAAACAATTTAAAAAAAAGTGAAGGATATGGCTACAGGATGTGAGCTGCAGGGCGTCTCAGAGCAATTTCAGCTGCAGTCGACAACACAGCCAGGGAGGGTGGTTTGTTTTATATCACAATCTAACGATAATGCTTCTGCAATCAGGCCTCAAGCTTCCTCATTCATCATCACTGATGACACAAATGAACACAGTGGAAGCAATTAAAAATGTATTATACACACATAAGTGAGGTAACAAGGCAGCTTTTGATCGATGTTTCGAAGCCACTGTCAGTTTTATTCCAAACATGACCACCAACCAACCGTGACCTGACGAGTTTCCAAAGGTACCAAGGAAGTGCAGGGTTGGTCTTTATCACAATGAGCAGAGGAGAAAGTGTACATGTGATCATACATTGTACATTCATGATAACAAGTCTTTATCACAGTAACACTCCTGACTGAGGAAAAAGGAAAAACAGTCAGCACTTCTCAGAGGAACAGTCACATGGTGTCATCGTCCCTACTTTGAGCTACACTTGCGAGGCAGAGGCAAACACAGCTGCTGAATCCGAGGCGAGGGGCTGGCAGAGCATGCGGCCCGACTGATGATGTTCGGGTCGTATCCCTCGAACAGAGCCTTCCTCTCTTTAGGGGTAGACAGCTTCAGGAGCCTCTGGGTGGCTACGTAGCTTCTCGCCGACCTGGAGACAGGCCAGCACACCGAGCGCTCTCCGATGAAGTTGGGGTGTGTGTGCTTGGGGGCTGTGGAGAAAAAGTAGGCAAACTTACATGAAACAGCGAAATGAAAGTAAAAAAATGAAGAAAAAAAAAGAAAAACAACTTGAAAAGAAAAGTTTAAAACACTGTGTTGTTATTTACACAAAGCTACACTAGTTAGCCTGCGTTAGCACACTGACTGAAAAGAGAGGGAAACAGCTGGCCTCGGTTTTTCTTTGCATTAAAAGAATGAAACATAATGATGATACCATTTGGTGAGTTTTAAAGGAGCTGGCAGTCAGATGACTTCAGATAACCATGCTAGATGTCTCCCTTTGTCTCCAGCCACCCAGCTAAGCTAATCCTCCCCTTGTAGTAGCTTCATATTTTCTTTGGCATGGTGTTTTAAAAAAAAAAAAAATCCATCTCTGCCAAGAAGCAAATAAGTCTATTCCCCCCAAAAAACCTCACTTCAGACATGACACAACAGACCAGCTTACTGGATAATAGCTCTATGTGTGCTGAGGCTTTGCAGGGTAAGTGGGTCATGGGTCCAGGTTTAGATTTGTGGCCAGGGGCCTCCAGAGCCTGTCTTCTCTTCGGCACGGCGAGCTGGCAAATCCGCGAGGTGGCGACTGCCGTCTGTGTTGCTCTGTTCAACTGCAATCACATTTTAGGGCCAGGAGTGAGACTGTGTTAAATCTATATCAGAAATAAGCTCTAAAGGAATAAATCAAACAAATGAAACTTGGATTCAGCGTTTGCCGTCATCCAGTCCACAGAGCATAAAACACAAAGCACTTCCAATAGTGACTGAACAAGTAGAAGGAAGATGTTGAAATATTTTTAGCCACATGGGCAGAGGGAAATATACGTGCATGTTCAGAGCAGATTCAAGAAAGTTATACCACTGATAATATTTTGTTGTCAGATGTGATCAGATTTGACTTTGGAGTTACTCACATATTGCACGTATTCAACGATAAAAAGCATCTTTAAACTTGCCTTAAAGTTTAGGTTTAACCCCACAGTTTCATTCAGATACAGTATTTATGATGTATTTATTGCAAACGGGATGTGTACAAAACCAATGCCACCTGATACCAAGCTTGAAGATTACGAAACAGCTGTTATCACTTGTGCTGCAACTGAAACCACAGAAGGCAAAGTGACAAAAAAGTCCTGCTGCAGCAATAATAATAAAAAAAAAAAATACGAGAGATTCTAAGAGAGAATTTAGTTTGCATTCTTAAATATGTGGCACTGTGGCCTTACAGACATGGTTAGTGATGGAGTTTCAAATACCTTGTGGAAGCTTGTGATGAATCACATACACAACAGGATGTGCATGCAGATGTGTGTTACTCACAGGGGCCAACAGCGGGCGGCCAGGCTGCCAGCCCATTGCAGGGACCCGGGGTTGAGCCAGGCTACACAGGCGCTCAGATGGGACGGCCTTCAGAGCCCATTCACTTACCTCCCATATGGGAGAAAGTCTGTGGAGGGAGAGAGTGACAGGGAGAGGGGGAGAGGGAATAAAAACACGAACAAAAGTAATAATAACACAGGAAGGAAGTAGGCAGGGTGGCAGATAAGGGCAAGAGTCAGAAAAGGATAAAAAAAAAAACAGAGAAAAGAGACAATTATCAGTTTCACAACCTGGCTCGAGGCTGTACAAAGGAGGGAAGACCAGACATGAGCTGTAACTAAAATTGTGTTTATTTTGCATAATTGAAAAGAGCATAATCCAAAAATAAACAATATTGTGAATATATGAGCTGATATTTGGTTTGTGACCAGCTCAAACTTTTTAAATGTGAAATTTGTGAAATGCGAAATGACTCTTCCTGTACTGGTACAATCAGTTCCCTTAACACAGGATCGGGGGGTGAATAACATGTCTGATCGATACATGTTTTTCAGAAAGAGGAGAAGGTGCAAAGTATAACAGGCACACAAAAAGGACACCACACACACTTCACACAATCAGCCTTCATCATTTCTCTGCTTCAGAAATAGTTGAATGTAATATATTTACATGACTGGAGTGTAGCGCTTTTTATGAATGCACAGCTCCGACCAGCGAGGGGTTAACTCTGTGAAGAAAAACAAGGACACAGAATGTCACTAAAAAAAGCAGCTGAGGACAGAGTACAAGTGAAGGGAGACAGAGAAAGAGAGAGAGATGTACCAATATTAGTGGTGGATCCAGTTTTCTCAGGCGGCAGCTCGTCCAACCAGTAAACAGAGCGTCTGGAAAACAGAAGAGAGGAAAAGAGGTGAATGGAGGGAGTGAGACGGAGGAGGAGGAGAAGGATGGTGAATGGGAGAGTCGGGCCTACCGGTCCGGATATCTGAGTAGATTGGGTTTGGGTTGAGCCAGCTTGTGCGTCCGAGTTGCCATGGAAACAGCTGGCACTGTTGGGGGAAAGAGAAAATACACTGCAGCTGAACTGTGCCTCAACAAGAAATTTACACCCATGTGAAGCAGCTGGTTTATTTGCACATCTGTTGACATTGTGGTAAACAAGCAGCTGATCAATCAATTACCTGATTGACAGAAAATATATTTTGATTATGAATGTAAATACCTGCCCACCCAGAAACTCTTGACTGTGTAGAATCTCTACATATGACATTGATAATCCAAAACCATCTACACACACAAATATCAACAGATAATTGTTGGATTTTAACTAATAATGGTTCCTTTCTCGCGTGGCTCTACAGTGTTTACCTGTGCTTCTCCTGCAGTCGGTTGTGGTGACACCTGCCGGTTGCTACGGTGTCAGGTGACGTTTAAAGAGCACAGATATCATCTATGTGCAGAGCGAGTAAAGATGGCCAGTCGTGCCCTCCTGTATCCCACTGAGAGGTTTTTCTCAATCAGTCCTTGAAGAAATATTTCACTGTTTACCTAGCCTATAAAAGTGAGGTAATAACAGTAATGATTATTCTGATAATAAGATAATAATCAAATACATTTTTAAATCAGGTGATCTATTTATTGATATGTTAAAATATACTACTTGTTCAGGATTGTTTGGCGAGGTGTGCGTTTTACTGACTGCCATTCTAGTTGCATAATGTTTTTATCTGTATAAGGAAGAGAACTGGATGACACATACATGTTCAAGCTTGAAATCTCTGATTACTTACATTACACAGCCAACATGCAAGAACAGCAAATTTGCATTTCTTACCTTTACTTACCTCACCTCTAACAGTGAAGGAAGAACGTGAAGCATTCAAGTCTCCAGTTTTAGAAAAACCTAAATCCATTACTCTGGCAGCAAATTTCCACTTTAAATTTTCAGAAAAGTATGTAATGTGACATTTATGATGTTTTTTAAGATCATAAAATAACACAGAACACAAACAAAACACCAAAGCATAGGCGAATTAAAAACAGGCAACACCTTTATTTTTAAACAGATATTTAAAACCTTATAAAACAGCACAGTAAATAACCTACCAAAGCTTCTTTAATAGTCATGATCACAAAACCACAAGCTTTCAATATAATACTGTAGTTATTATTTCCTAAACTAGTATTGCAGGAGTCTGTTAACGTGTGAAGATGAGAAGTCATGTCTGTCACTTTCTGTTTTTCACACATTAACATGACGCACTGAGGAGGACACTGCAGGGCTCGCAGTTACAGCATCATACAACATTCACAGGCCTCTGAAGCGCACAGTAAAACCCAGAGCTAACACACAGCCAGGGTTAAATATATGTAGTGTTTGGTTGGAATAGTAACTTACATTTAAAGGATAATAACAGTATTGCTTGTAATTATAGAACACTTTTACTGCATTTTCTAGCATCTATTTCTAGTTAAACTGTCCACGCACCACTGCTGTTGTTTCTGTCTGATCTTTGTGTCACTTTAAAACATCACTTTAAAATTCACAGAAAAAAACTGCAGCCTTGGCTTGGAAAAATCAACCTGGATCATTGGCATAAGCTTCAGCCAAAAGGAACACCACTATTATCCTTTAAGTCACCTGGTAGTATGGTCTATCCCTGCACTGTTGTATCAGAGACAAACCTCCATGCAATATTCTGTCAGCTCTACTGTCTTGAGACAGGACCATAGTTTTTTTGTTTGTTTTTTTCCCCTAAAAGTACTCAGCTATCAATCTTAATATCAATCATCACTGATTTCTAGGAGTCCATGGTATTGAAATACAGGAATTTCAGTGATAATACCAGTTCACAGGCATAGGTTTATGAGGCACTGAGCTCTGTTGTTAAGCTGCCAGTGTAGTTACTGGGGTTATGAGAGAAAGAAGAGGAGAAGATGGCACCAAACAGTCCAATCTCTTGTTGAGTAGTGCAGGTACAATGGCAGTGAAAAGGCATGTAGGAGAAGGGGGCAGAAAGAGAGAAGTATTGAGTATATATTGTATTCAGTAGCACCAGGAGGAAGAGTTTGTGTTTGTCAGTGTCAGAGCGTCTGCACTATGACGGGATACAGCAGGGACATGTGCTCAGCGCCTCTGATCGGCAGCTTGTGTGTAGTGTAGTAGTGGATGACCTCAGGAATGGTGGAGAAGGGAGGGCTGTTCTCTCCCAGCACATAACGCCCGTCTGCAGACTGAGTGAACTTCATGTGCATGAAGCCTTTGCAGCTCCTGAGAAAAGAGGGAGGACAGGAGAGGTGAGGTTTTTAGGTCAATCACAGCTGGGACTCAAGAAGCTTGTTTTAGACTAAGCATTCACAACAACAACAACAACAACAACAACAACAACAACAACAACAACAACAACAACAACAACAACTGTATCTTGATATCCTGCAGATAAATGTGGCAGAGAGTAACTAATCCCATCTGGATGAAAGACATTTAACTACATTTCTGAAGCAATTACAGCTACACTACTTGCACGCACTATTCCTGGAATAGACAAGGAAATGACTCCAGTTGGGAAATCCAATTCTTGTTTCCACCACAGATTTGAATGCATCCTCTTGTAACAACCATTCACCGCTCCTAATCCTCAATTACAATAAATTTTCCTGGTTCAATACTCGGCTACATTTATGTGGAAGGAAAAGAAAGTCACATAATAGGAACTAAGAGGAGGAGCGTTGTCACTTAAACATTAGTTAGTGTTTGTGCTCATCACTTTGATGTGATGAGGGTGTTGCTGTCTTTAATCCCATCTCATTAAGAGTCTTTGATCTCAGCTTTGCATGTGTTTAATTGCTTAATGTTACAGTCCATTGTGCAGCTAATGTTCTCAAACCATGACGGAGCAGGGGTGCTGCTCCACCACCAACACATCCTGACAAACTTTTCTTTCTTTTTTTTTTTTTAAACTCACTTTGCTAAGAGCTTAATTTTTTTCAATTTCAGTAACATCTGCTGTCGCCTTTATGAGATCAACAACTACACAAATGCATTGCAATGCTGTATCCACTGATTATTTGATTTAACTGTCTATGCACATGGGATTTCAATTTGGTTCAATCTGATCATATTACAGCGCTGCACCGCTGCGCTCACTGTTTCAAAGGAATACACACATGAGATCAGGAACTATACCCAGCGTGCAGATGGCCTCTCTAAAAGCAGCTGCTTTCATGCTGATTTAACTCACACAGGCTGAAAACACGGTTGCAGAGAGAAAAATGGGGGATGGGGAGGGAAAGAGCAGTAGTATAGATAAAGTGGGTGGATGGGAGGAGAGCGAAAGGGAAAACAGTGAACAATTAAAAGTTGCCTCGAGGCTGAGAATGTTCTCGAAGCACACAGAGACTGCCGCAATACCCAAAGAGGCAAAAACTGGATCAGATAATTTTGGCAACAGTGCAGAACGCGGGCTCAAAATTCCCCTTTAAGAGATTGCAGTGATATTTCAAATGAAGACAGTATGAGATAAAAATGTTTTTGGATACAGTCTGTTAAATATAGATACAAATCTAGAACTGTGAGAACTGGAGTGTCTACCTGAGTGAGAGCGAGTAGTCGTTGCGGCAGGTCTGGCTGTTCCTCACCAGGTAAGAGCTCTCCTTGCACAGAGTCAGTAGACTTTCTGCCTCTGAGCGGCTCAGGGCTCCATGGTACCATCTGCAATGACCAGGAGGAGACAGAGGAAGACAGATTTCATTATCACCATGGACTGACCTTTCTTCTCTTCACATCACCTGGAAAATATTTAATGTTGTACAGTCCTATTTTTAACTTAATGTTGCTGCTGCTTCTGCGATGTGGCTAGGACATATCACAAAATTTGCCCTGTCAGGTTTTCTTTTAAAATAGACAGAGTAAATCTCACAAATGGGATAATGGCGCAGCCTGACCTTAAAAAGTCGCCATTTGTGAGTGAACATGGTAATTAAATACATAAAACTGGAACAACCAGTTGCATGCCTCTGCCAACCAGTCAAGTTGCAGATTATACAGTATCCATGTCTTCCCACAATCATAATTTATGATGCTAGTGTTTCATCTGGGAGTGCTGTCCATTAATGTGAATAATGCTTTCACTTAGTTTCTATGATGAGGGAAAGAGTTCAATGACCTGCAATATAGCATTAGAGTAGGATGGTAGTGGCCTTAATGTTAATTCATGTCATCTCAAATTTTGGAGCAAAACCCTGAAGACTCACTGTAATAAAACAAACTAGAGCCAGGAAATGAAATGAATGCTACTAGAGGAAATAAAACAAAATGACACTCTGCCTTGGTATGAGCAACCCCAAAACAAAATAAACCTGGTATATTCCTCTCGGTATGAGACGTAGCTAATTTCCTCTGTAGGCTCAAATATCAACAAGTAAAAACTAATAGATCCAGTTTGTCCCATTGGAGCTTAAAAATATCTTGCCTCATTTTTCTAATTTCTACACAGTTTAGTAAAAAATAAAACATGGGAAAACAAATCAACACAGATGTCCACTTACACTTGTCTCTCCAGAGGCATAGATGGATCCACTCTCTCTCCTAGTAAAGGAGGGGTGTCACCAACCAAACGGAGGGTCGTTGAGTCTGCTGCGGTCGATGTGGTGCCACTTTTGGTGAGCCTGGTCTGCTCTGTGTGAGCTCTTGTCCGCTCCCTCTCTGCTCCTTCAAACTGAACTATGTCCAGAAAATGAGACAAAGCAGGTTAGTTTCAAAAAGCAAGTCTAAGACAAAAAAAACATAAAGAATGAGAGGAATTACCTGCTAGAGCTTTAGAGATGTTGTCTTTCTTCCACTCCCAAGGCTGGTCATATTCGTCAGCAGGCCTCTCATCATCCTGTGGGAGCCTGCTCTCCCTGCTGTCTATCAGGCCAAGTCCGCCCTCAACCTTCTGACTTTGCTGTTGTGCAGGTGGAGCAGCTCGCTGGTGGTGACGAGTCCTCTCCTCGTACGGGTTATCGTATAACTGGCCAGGATCTCCACTCCCAGACCTGTTAGTCATCATGCTGTGCTGCAGTTCTTCAAAAGAAACACACAAGATATTAATTTCAGCAACAAGCAGGAAGACAGGCTAATAAAAATTGTGAGTGTTTTAGATCCTGTTATCTGTTTTATTACATCCAGGCAAATGCCAATGTCATTACAGGACTTCTTCAGAGTTCAAAGTTCTCTATGCTGCCAAAAAGTTTACTTCCCACCATAAAATCCCATCACTGTAAAAGGTATTGTGACTCACATCCCTCAGGTTTTTTTTGAAAGTTAAGTTTATTCATGCAGTATACTGAAACTATGTAACATATGTTGTTCAGTTTTTTTTCACCTTCACATTTATGTTTTTAAAGACAAATAATATTCTCAACATACTTTTACAGGATTACCCCTGGTAGCCAATTTGTTCTGACTTCTCAAGATTTCTATGTTTTATTAGGGGTCAGAGGTTCAGTGGTTCAGAGTACAACATGCTACTGTGTGAATCTCTCTATATTACCTTAAAATGTAGAGTTCAACTGACTAATGGGACATAAATCGTCTAATAAACCTGAGATGATGCGCTGGGCCTCAAACGGTTCCATGTAGCTGCAGCAGTCTGTTGGTGCAGGTTTGGGCTCCCAGTTTAGTCTGGCTCTTGGGTCTGGACGGGCATCAAATGGGTCGGAGTAGTCTGTGTCAGTGTCTGATGCAGCTGGGGCAGAGGGAACCACCTCAGGAGGGAAAGAAGTAAATGGGATCTATCAATCCAATGTGTAACACAATGCATCAGGTGAATGAGGTAGCAACATAACAGTGTTTGGGTGAATGCATGTGAAACTAAGGAAGAGGACAGAGAAGGAGAGGATAACAGAAAAGAAAGATGGAATAAAATGAAGCAGAAGATCAAAACAATGCTTACTGGTTCCTCTTGAACAGTCACAGGACTTAGTGGGATTTTACAGCGGCCAAACTCCTGAGAGTCCACCTTTATTAATCTGTGTTTAGGAGACACAACTTTCACCTGCAATGTAAGATAGGAAAACAAAGCACTTTCAATAAAGACTGAAACATCACCTCAATACTGATCTTCTGGAGCATGTGGGCAGAGAGCAGTTTATAAGGCACAAGTACATTTACCTAGTGATACATCATGCAAGGAACACATATATGACTCAAAAAAAAAAAGCCATGACTGCAAAAAAAAAAGTCTTACCTCCACACCATTGGACAGCACTGAACCAAATGCAGGAAAAGAGGGAAGGCTCACTGTTGCACTACAGGAGTTGAAACCGCCATTCTGGTGCTCTTTGTCGGAGTGCTGGTATGGGTCCTCGAAATCGAGCTCTTTCTGAGCTCTATAAGCCCTCAAGATCTCACTCTCACTGTAATCTGGCCTTGGGGGCTGTGGAGGGTCACGCCTGCTGCCAAAGTTCAGGTAGTCCTTCAGCCACTTTGCCATGGATCTGGAGATGAAATGTTTAACAGGCAGCACTGAAAACGTCAGGATACCATACTGGGGACTTGGGGTGTAAGAAAATGATGATACACTGAAATACTGCAATATTTTATGATTTGACACTACATAAATTCATTGAGTTTCTCTATTTACATTTTATCAATAGTTCACATGTTGACAGTGGTTACCTTTGTTCAGAAAGCAGTATACAGAACACTTGTTACATATTTCATATCTTAATATTTTAGTCATCCTTCCTGTTTGCACTTTCGAGGTTTTACACTGAGTTTTGTTTTATAGAGCTCTGAAAAAGAAAAAAAAAAATCCATATATCGGCTTAAATCCTATCCGAGCTATTTATCTCTGGTAGTTACGAGCTTTATGGCACAACTATACCCAGTGTTGTGGTCAGTTTGAAGGGTTTCCTCGCTGACAAAGATGTTAAATAATCAACAGGTCCAGTGAAAACACACTCGTATACTTACTATTGTAAGTTTTTCCCCTGAGGATGAAAAAGAGGTTGTTTTTTTTGGACAAACGTTAAGGCGCTAAGCTAACTAAGTAAGCAAACAACAGACAATTGCTACTTAGCATTATGGGTAAATCAGGAGGCTGCAATCAATTACTCACTCATACTAATGAATTAAGAAAAGCGTTAAGTTCATAACTATCTGTATCGATTTTAACAGTTAACTGATAGTGTCGCTGGGTCACTTATTTAATGAAAAGCTGCTAAGTCATATAAGTTGTACAACTGGTGAGCACCAATCTGTAAATATGCCAAAGCTAAGTCAGCTAAGTCCAGCTAACGACGAGCCGTTTTAAAGGTTACCTGCTAACGTTACTTCTTAACGCTTACCCTCTTTCTTTGCATTGACGGTTCCCGGTTCCAGTTATATATGTCTGGTTACCATCCGGCGTTTCGTTGTACCGTTGTTCGGCTTAAAAATAAAACATTGTCATCCGTGAAATCCGTCCTGCTTTCGAGGCAAGCAGGTCAGTCGGCTAACGTTAGCTGGACCAGACCGAAGCGGACCGCTGGGGCAGACTGTCTCCTCCGACACAACACGGGCTGGCACGGCGGCTGGCTTAAAGGGGAGTGGTGGTGAAGTCTTTTTTTTCGTGGGTCGACATTAAAGCTCCAGCGGGTCTGTGGCATGGATGTATAAAGGGAACGGTTTGTGGTAAAACCTCGCGGCAGCTTCCTTCACACACGCAAGTCTTTTGTTTCACACAGCTATGTGGAAAATGGCATTATTTATACACTAACATAATCGTGCCCTGCGCTGCTGGATACTGGTTTTTCCACCAGGTCTGGTACCATTAAGGCTTTAGCGCCATCTTGTGGTTAAAGCAAGAAATAATTCATTTCCAGTGTAAAAAAAAAAACACCACACTCTGGCTCAACATGTCGAAATATTTGGGATTTGAATATTGATGCATTCACGGACAATGAGGAACGTGTGAAAACTGTGATACTGATTGTCTTTCCGATGCAAATCGGATGAAGACTGTGCAACATGATCAAAACCGCCTTAGATCAACTAATTTACTGAAAAGGTAAAGCAGTAGACCAAAGAGATTTGGAGATTTTCCATCACCTGCTGTTTCTATTTTTGCAAAATCTCATGTATCTTAGAGTGTTGAACGATCATTGAAGATTTCACATGAAAAATGGATAAACATACGACAGTGCTGGATCTAAATAACTTTTCATTATAATTTCACAATAACAGAGTTGTGTTGAAAGATACCATATTTCAAAAACAATGTGTTAAATCGCTTTTAATAAACACTAAAATAGGGCAAATTTGTCTCACAAAAATTTAAACAATACATTTTCTCTGGGTTAACAATAACAGGTCCATGATCCAGTGGTACAGCTATGGAAGATTATTTTGGTTTCACTGGATCTGGACAGCACACAATACAAACTCTCCTTAGCAACTGTACACCAACACAATGACTTGCGTTTTCTTTTCAGAAAGTCTTTCAGGGGGTGGACTCACAAACTACACATTTTCATTTCTGTCGAGGATTACAAAAACTTCCATATCCTTTTTGTACCATTAATACAATGGTGTGTCAGTCACTCGTCATCTTCCCCTCATTCGCTGTCGTTGCTGTCACTGTCTGAATAGGCCCCCAGCAGGCTGAGAGACGATGACCCATTTTGTGTGGTAGTTGGCTTTGACACTTTGGCAGAGACAGCTGTGTCTGATGCCTTTGAATCTGTGAAACAAGATGCACAATGACTGTACCTGCAAAATCACACCATACCTCACATTTTCATTTTAATTAAGGATGTGAACAAACAGCAAAAGATAGCTGTTTATTCTTAAAGCTAGACACTGCAAACATAAAAACACATCTGTGTTTACTGAAACACCAGTAAATCAAATAAATTACTCAAAATGTCAAATGA
This sequence comes from Selene dorsalis, assembly GCA_900303245.1. Taxonomy (NCBI): domain Eukaryota; kingdom Metazoa; phylum Chordata; class Actinopteri; order Carangiformes; family Carangidae; genus Selene; species Selene dorsalis. Next base: position 45,954 of record OMNW01020246.1, on the reverse strand, counting down.
ATCAGTATCCATTAAGTCCATTGAGTAATGACTAATAGTATCCATGAAGTCATAAACTGAATGAGAACAGATGTGTTGGAGCCATTTCAGGGGCCACCTGAGTGGTGCTGTGAGAAGAGTGGAAAACAAACTTTAAGGTGCACAGGGGTCACATCGTTTTTGACCGCAGGCTGGCGGTGGTTTTGAGTTTGTGTTTGACCTTCATGCCTTTTTAATTGGTCAACAATTAGACAGATTGGCATATCCAAACACAAGTTGTTGGCCTACTGACGCATTCTTTTGCTTAAATTAATGGACCAAGTCAGACGAAGACTCCACTTACCTGTTTGTGAGGTGGTAGCACAAATGGCTGTCACTGTGCTGGGTTTGTTGACAGCTCCTGTTGGTTTCTTTCGCACCACCAGGGACCCTAGCGCTCCTCCACCGCCCAGTTTCCCCACACTCCTGTCCCAGCTCTCCACCTTGGCCCTTTTCACACCACCTGCTGCGGCTCCCTATAAAAACACAACACAAAATAATCTGTAATTTCCTGCTCTCACCAACCTCAGTTCCATGCTTCAACACGTGGTTGAAAACAGCAATGAGTGAAACAAAATGGTGAATTTGTGGGGGAAAAAAAAGAAGCTTCACATAGCTGAATTTGTCACTAAGAGCAGCTCCTCTGACATTATTTTTATGTTTAACCCATTTTTAATATAACATTATTAATTAAGACTTTTATAGACTTGGTTTAAATTTCTATAACAACCAGAAATATTTCATTTCAACAATCAAAACAAACACTGGCATAAGTAAATTTAAGTAAAGTAAAACAGACCTTGGTGGATACATTTCAATCAGTTTCAATTAATTTTATCTAGGACCTAATACACTCCCTCAAATGTGAGTTGTTCCACCTACCTGTGTCTCTGTGGGTTTGTCAGTGGTGAGGATGTCTGTTGGTTTATTTGTACTGGACTTGTTTGACTGTGAGCTGCTGCTGCTGCTCTCCCCTTCTTTCTCTGAGTCAGAATCAGAGTCTCTTAGTCTCTTCACGAGGACTCGATCCAACATCTCCCTGTAAAACAGTTTCACACATGTAGTAAATATGTCTTCCTTTTAGGTAAAATGTACTATTTTTCACTAGATCGTGCAATACAGTTTTACATTTGCTCCACTCACTTCGTTTCTCGCTCATCCTCTTCTTTCTCCCGTTCCCTGTCTCTCCTCTCCATCTCTCTGTACTGGTCTATCATTCCCTCAAAGTCGACCAGCGCCTGCCTCTGGTTCAGCTCCTTCAGCTCCTGGAGGTTCTCCAAGACCTCCATTTCCATCTTAGAGTCCTTTGTGCGGTTCTCCAACACCTGGCAGACGATTGGGAACCATTTAATACATTATGATCAATATATAGACACTGCTCAATAACATAACACATGCTGATAATTACACAATCACCTTCATAGGGTTGTTCAGTTCTTCATCTTCTCTCTCCTGCTGGATTCTCTTTTCTTCCTCCTCAATTAGCTTCTCTGCCTGGAAGTTTCGTGTTGCACCGTGCTCCATTGCGTAGTCTGTGTTCTCCGGATCAGTCTATGATCACAGCATGACATATGAAAATGTAACAACACACACAGCTCCCATATTGACCTCAAGAGTAGTTGTTTTGTCTCATTTTGGTAAATATATCTGTGCTAAGCAAATACACTCACCTTAAACGTAATCTCAGCAAGACACCGGGTACATTTGATGTAGAAACGGAAAATGGGCAGTCCCATGTACAACTCATTCTGAACAGTCTCTTTACGAGCGTTGAACTTCTTTCCCTTGTAGATGTACTCACCACATGTTTTACACCTACAAACAACACACAAGCAATTCTGATGATTTTACAGTCACATGACTCATTTACAAAGGCAGAAGAAACCTTGTTACAAACATGCTGTAAAGAAGAGCCAAATGAAACACACACTGACGCACTTGGATGAGACCGACATACCTCATATTGAATGGAGCCATCAATCTGACAACATACTGTCGATCTTTGGGGAGTTTGAGCTTTGGGATTTTAGACGGATCGAAATCCGGGGGGTAGTATTTCTGTGGAAAACAAAACACAAAATGAGACACCGTTACATTAATGAGGTGGGATTTGTAAGCTTTAAAACAAACACATAATGCTCTGAGAATGTCTGATAAGTCAACTACTCTTAGCTATAGCAAACTTAGCTTCAAAGCTAATATTAGCATGCTTGGTTTCAGCTCATACGCAGCGTCTAATTCATTTAAACTTTGTAAAAAGAGAGACGCCGTTCGCGGCCATTTACTTACATTTAATACTTTTCTTTCAGACATTGTTGTTTTCGCTGGAAACCCAACTAAACGAAGAAACCGTTAAAGGAACTTGGTGAAGGTAGCCGTAGAATGGTGGACTGTACACTTCCGGGTGTCCCGTATTTAGCTTCCGACCTTCAACGTACATTAAAATGCGTCGTTCCGTCCCAGCAAAAATGTAACCAAAACCGTAATTTGACCATTTTATAACATTTTTCCGAGGATATAAGAACAAACACAGAATCAGGAAACAATTTTGTTATAAAATTAGATAAAGGAGGATGATTAAAAGACAGAGAAATTATTAAACAGATTCTTTTTGCAGGTTTAATTCAATACAGATTTTTATTTTCCTGTTATAAATTTTCTCTCCTTTCTTCTCTTTCTCTCTAAATATATGGGAGGATAATTTAGATGAAAGCATCTGGTGGTGGACACATATTCATAAATTTGTTCTTCCCTAAACCAACAGAATAATAGAAATTGACATTTTGGCTTACTTTGTAAGAAGGAGGGTAATTTCTTCATTTTTGTTGGTTCCCTATTAGCAACAGCAACAAGCTAACAAATCCAAATTCCCACCATCACAAGATCTTATGTCTACTGCTAAGACTACTAAATCTACGTTACAGCCATCATGAGTGAAATATCCAAAATCATTAAAAAGACTATGATCATTTTTCAACAAATGGATTATTTCCTATTTACTCACTCAGTTTGTTGTCTACCTCTTAGTGTCACACATTCACATCTCTGAAAGAGCAAATGAGTGATTGGCCAGCTGGTATAGTACTGCTGTAATGATGATAATAATAATCTAATGAAGTCCCAATGAGGTCATTGACAACAATATGATATGTGATACAATGCGGTCAGAGTCACACAAAAACAAACACAAATTTCAATTTCATTACATCTAAAAACCTCAACATGGTGGAGGTACTGCCTCCCTCAAGAATAAAGAGAACTGTGTGGGGCCCCTGTTTGGTGTGTAAACATTAGACTGTCAGCCACACACACACACATCCCTCTAGGGTTGGTTAAGGTTATTTCAACAAAAGGAAATTGGATCCTGATTGCAGATTGGTGTCAGTGAGGGTTAACTTGAGGACTGATTTCACCTTAATTGAACAGAGGAGACATAAGAAGATGTATGGGCAGAGTTGTATTACTGCAGCAACACACGAGAGGGAAAATCTGTGTTTCCATGTAGCTACACTCCTCAAGATGTATTTTAGAGATTCAGATTCAGTTTAAGACTCCCTATTTTATAGCTTTGTTGCTTTTGTTTGTGACGAGTTCTCTGATGCTTTCTGACACATCAAATGACTCACCAGTGAGTCACTTACATGTAAAACTGAAAGCCTCAATTTGTAGGCCACAGATTATTATTAAAAAAGGTCAGATTTAGCAGCTTTTGTCAGTCAAACTTATCCTTTTTCTTAAAAGGATCTATGGCACAACTGGAATAGACCAGAGTATTACCCCAGGAGATGAAGATTACCTTGTCAAATATGTTTTAGAAAATGCAAATTCACCTTAACCACCCCTGATCTCATCTGGCCCCTTTTTCCTGTTAAAGATACAAAGGTGCTGAGAGGTGTCACCGAGGCCAAAGTTTTCATGAATATTTCAGAAGCTACTGATGTCAACAGGAGCTATAAAGATGTGGGCTTCTCTGTGCAGGAGACCTCCAACCCCTCCTTAGACATCCACTCGCCGAAGAGGAAGACTCCTCCTGTTTGTGTTTCAGCACCATGGTCAGCGGACGGACTCTCCTCCTCGCGGCCACCTGCTGCTGCGCCTACCTGTGGCTCGCTCGCGCAGAGGACTCCTCGCTGGAGACGCGCTCGTTGGATTTCCCACTGAAAAACCAACAAGAGAAAGACCTGGTGAGAGGTTTTAGAAGAGATGTTAACTAGACTCATGAAGCATGTTTGTGGTTTTTTCTATTACATTGTTTGGAAAATGATTTTTTTTTTTTAAATTGGCAGCACAGACACGTTTTCCTCAATAACGGCCACCTGTTGTGAAGACATTATTTCTATTTAAAAGCATTTTCCTGTGCAGATTGACGCGTTGCAAGAAGTTCTAGAGAAGCTGAGGAGCAAAGAGATGCCCTTGGAGAAAAAGCATGGCTGGTTGCCTTCGGTAAGTTAACCCAGTTGTCCCACGTTGGATCTGAGATACATACACATGATTTTGAATTGATTTTTTTTTTATCTTTCCAGTGTGACGCCGGGGAGCCATGCGCCGTGCGCAAAGGCGCGCGGATTGGCACGCTGTGCAGCTGTCCCCGAGGAACCGCCTGTAACTTTTATGTTCTTAAATGTTTGTGAAATAATAATAATGATGATTTAAAACCAAAAAAGTAACACGGGTAGGGTACAGGGAGAGAGTTCGTGGGTTTGGAGTGACTAAGTCCCCTGAGATAAGGGAGGACTGTTGTGGTCATTCTCTTGTGATGAAAAAAATACTATGTAAGGACGTTTTTCTTTTATAGACTCGGACTGGAATATGTCACAATATGTTGAATGTATGTATTGCGTAGGTTCAGTGGTCTGCGCGCGTCTCTCTTGGTTTTGTTAACATGATCTGTGTGGTACTTTAACTATTTTCACAGTTTTGTTTGTAGTTGTTCCCGTTTATGGATGGAGAAAGTCAATCGTTTCTGAAAACATTTGTAAGATGCTGATGTCAATAAAAATAACTTTTGAATTCAAGAGAATATTTGTGTCTTTGTGTGTGTAGCCAATGCAAATTTTATGCATAATGATGAAGGTTTTTTTTCCCTTCCTCATGTCACTCTAACCGTCACTGGTTGGTACATTGCTTTTGATTAAATTAATGAGGCTACTCTTTAAATCACTTACAGGTCTGAGGGACATCAATACAGAAACATATCGACTCCTTTCTAAGTGTCATCAATAATTCAGCCTCTTCCTACACATTCACTAATGCACGGCTGCATTCCAGCACATCAGCTGTTGCCTCTCGGTACTAAAAGGCGCTGTCAGTGCGTTTTTTCCTTTCAATGACATCACATCCAAGCGCAAGTTTCCAACATGGCGTCCAGCCGGGTGCCGGAGAAGGAGGTCCAGGAGGAGGCGAAGCGCGCTGCGACCGCAAACCTCGACTTCTGCCCCCACAAGTACTCACTCCTCATCATCATCGGAGGGACAGTGCACCTCAAGCAGCCCGGACACATCAGCAGGGAGATTGAACGAGGTAGGATACGTTTATTTCCATCCGCCCATCACATAGCCTTATGCCATTTTTGCTTTTTCTCTATGGGCTGTTATGGGATAAAAAATAAAAAAAATAAAAAATAATAATAAAAAGATGCCTGCAAGTTCTGGTCGCATAAATCACGGAGGATCGAGGATGTTGTTACACTGACCCTATTGCGGCGTTTATGTAATTTTATCCACCCTACTAATCGAGGATGCGTCATCTGGCGATGATCCACCATCAGCATCACCTCATCCCTCCGGATACGTTATAATTAAAAAGCAGTCTGGAGCGGGTGGTTTTGTCTTTCGCCTCAGTTATGTCGTTATGTAAGGAGAAGCTTTAGGGGGAAATGATGCAGGGCGGATATTCAGTCAACACATAGCCACTTGTGGACAATATGTGTGTATATGTGCAGCAGTAACTGTGGAGACACTAGGCAGCTTCATAACGCATTACAGTGTGTGCTTCACAGCCATAAACGCGCAGCTATCAGGACGGGACATTTGAGTGCATAATTTATGTAAAAAACGTCTGTGCAGATAGCTGGAGAAGAAACGGAAGCACAAAAATGAGATACTGAGAGAGAGGCAGATAATTATCATTAACACTGGCTCATCAACACTTCATCACAGTCCGATGAACTTTTAAGAAAGATGTTTTTTTTCTCAGCCTTGTCCCCAGGCTAGTTTAATGCTTTATTCAAATTTATACTGAAGATTTAACGAGCCTAATGCTTTAAATTTCACGGACAATGCACCTTGCACTTCATAAGACAGATTTCCCTGAATGGGACAAAGTAGAGTAGTAAAGTACATCTTATCATATACTGTGTACTGTCATACATGCTAATGAGGCCGACATTTAAAAAATGAACCTATGTAGGTTTTGTTTTTTTCACAAGCCACCACTAAAGATTGTTGAATTTTAAATCACTACAATGGTTACTCAATGTTCAGCAATAAAGCATGAGTATAGACAATATGGACTGACAGGTACTTGGGCAGACTAGAAACCAGGATAGGTGTAATATTAGTCAAAATATACAAAATTTAATAAGAGGTTTGGCAAATGTTGCACAATATTTGTAATATATCACGTTTTAGACACAAATGTAAAATGTTTTCATTTAAGGGAACAGAAAGGGGAGAACTGGGTGACTACATGTGGCATTTCAGTAAAATGGTCCAATTGCAAAAAAAAATATCTGCAATGATTAAGGTGCATTAAAAGGTGTGTAAAACCAAACACTGCACCATGTGACCAAATCCCTCCTATGTCTCCAGGTGTCCGGTCATGGGACGTTGACTTAAAATCCTGTAACCTGAACCTCTTCCTCCAAGAATTCTTGTCCCATCACACAGCGTCATTCAAGGGCGCAGGTAAGAATGTTTTTCTGTCAATTTGATCCCCCCAAACTTTCTGACCCCACAGAAAGCCCCATCACCGTGGTAACCTACCAGCTTGCTGTGTCTGGGGTCAACAAGGAAGGAAGGAAGGAAAGTAGAGGAGCAGTCGCATGATTGTTCAGCATGGGTGGGACCTCAGGACAGAAAACAATAGAGAACAGAATCCAAGCTGTGCCACCTCCCTCCCTCTCTGTCTGGATGTGTTGCAGCCTTTTAGTTCACTGTACGGAGCCAAGGACAAACAGGGAAAGCAGTGAAAAGGCAGACAAACATCAGTTTCAGACAGTCACGCTGCAGCTGAACTCTGGAGTAAGGTGACAAACGCAGACGGGAACAAACACATCCCTCTCTCTCCCCCTGAGGACAGCCAAGAAGGTCAACTTTACTATGAATTATGTTTGGAGTCAGGGTTTTGTAAAATGGAGGCGAATTATGTGTAAAGTCTTACACTTTGGTGAATTTATGTTTTTTCTGCTTTCTTGCTAAGAGTTAAATTAGAAATCAACATTATTACAGTAAACACGGTAGATTTTAGCTTAGCTTAGCATAGCATAAGCAGTGGAAACACAGGGAAACAGGTCAGGTAATAAAATCCTCCAACCAGCACCACTAAAGGAAATGTAGATTTTTTTTACAGGGTTAAACAGACGAGACATAATGTCTTATTAGTGAGCTTGGTTGATTGTGCTGGGGCCAGTCCAGCTGTTTTCAGGCTTTGTGCTATGCTAAGCTAACCAGCCTCTCACTGTATATTTATACATGCACAGATATCAGAGTGGTATGAGCTTCTCACCAAGTCTTCGCCACAAAACAAGTGACCGCATTTCACAAAATGTTAACTTACATATCTAAATACTCTATTGCATTACTTTAGCATCTGTGAAGCATAAAAATGTGAAATGTGTTATTCAGTGCTTCTTGTCTTGTGTTTGTTTCCAACTTGAAATAAAGACAAAGAAACTTTTGTTCAATTGGGGTCACCATTTTCCAGTTGGCTGTGTTCGCCTCCAGTTCCCCTCAGACTGGAGATTCACTGCAGACTGAGTAAACTTGGCATCTCTTTCTCAGACAGTCAGTCCCTCTGACTCAGCTGTTCCACTCTTCTTCCTTCCTCTTTTTTCAGTCAGTGCGAGTCAATCACCCGCCCAGTTATCCCACTTTACTTTCTCTTTGTATTCCTCGAGACGCCTCCCCCTCACTTTGCTCCTAGCCTCTAGCTCAGTGCTCGGATCTGTCAGCTTCAGCTCCTTAACTCCCTCTGCTTGTTTCCAATCAGTGTTTTCCTCTCTGTCTCCTCAGGGCAGAAGTGTCTGCGCCACACCACCAAAGTGTTGGACACTCAGGTGCTGGTCAGTCCATCTCAGGAGCAGGTTCATTCGGAGGTAAGGAGATAAATCCTGTTTACTTCTCTGGAGATAGGTGGCCAAATTAAACCTGTGGTACATTGATGCTGTTGTGCAATTATTCAAATTCTGGTCAATATTTTAAAATTTGAAAAGTAAATTATGCAATTTTCCTAAATGAGAGCTGAAACAAATCAGGGAAGATGATACTGTTTGCTCAGTCACATTCACTTTCTTGTACTTTCAATTCTAATGCAGTTAAGCCAGGAACGTGTTACGATTTACATGTGATTGCGAAAAGTGTGATACAACATTACTGAAGCACTTCTGCATGATTTTTGATTAGAGACGCTACTTATATCTTATCCCCGTTATCATCCATCTCTTCCTATATTTTTGTGTCTTGCTCTATCGCTGTTCTTTGACTTGTGTTTATAAAAATGAGTAAAGTGATATTAGAAACACATCTTACCATCTCTCTGGCCTGCTCAGGTGTTTGCTCTGCTTTCGAGGGACTCGGCTCATAAGCTGTTGATCTTGGCTGGCCAGAGTGTGGAGGAGAGTGGAGACCTGTTGTTTCACAGAGGCCTGTTCTCACCACAGCAACTGAAACAGATACTAACAGAGCAGGTATTGACTTATCCCTTTCCTGATCGTTAACATATGTATGTTATACAATGTTATAACATCTGTTGCTTTATAAAATCACACATATCTGCTTCCAGCAACAAATGATGGAACAGTTCAGAAAGGATCCATTAAACATGCTTATAAGGAATGGTGAATAATATATGTTAATAGTGGTACTCAGTATTTCCAAACTACCTCATCTCTTATTGACCAACACATAAATTCTAATACTAATATAGATGTCTAATGCAATATGAGTGATTGAATATTGTCTCTGTCTCTTCAGTTTATAGATCACAACAGCTCTGCTTCCTCCTGCAAGCTCAGCCTGACCCTCAGCTGTCCCAACATCGGTGAGTGGAGGAAGACCCTCTTGGGGAACCAGCCTCTTCAAGGTCCTTTCACGCTTCACATCAATCCCCCAGAGGTGCTGCCTGCAATGGAGGCCCTGGGGGAATTCAACTCCCTCATCTCTGGTACCCTTTGCCCTCCATCGATGTTTGACCTCCTGCCTCCTCCCACCACTGTGGGTTTCCTCAAGCTGTCACGTCCCTGCTGCTACGTGTTCCCTGCCGGCCGTGGTGACTGTGCCTTCTTTGCTGTAAATGGCTTCACAGTGCTGGTGGACGGAGGCTCAGACACACAGGCCTGTTTTTGGAAGCTGGTGCGCCACCTTGACCGTGTTGATGCAGTTTTGTTGACTCACATCGGGACAGAGAACCTGCCAGGGGTCAACGCCTTCCTGGAGAGGAAGGTGGCAGAGCTGGAGCTGAGCTCTGATGTCAAAGGTTAAAAAAAAACCCAATGTTATTTATTATCCTGAATGTTGTGAAGAAATGTTGATTGGATATTGTGTTTCTTCTCCAGTCCTCTTTATGAATTTAATGTAAAATCATCTCATTGTTGGTATGTTTCTGTCTTAAATTCTTTTGCAGATGACTTGTCAAAGAGGTTGATCTCCCCAGAGCTTGGAGTTGTGTTCTTCAACGCCCCCATCAAGTTGCAAGGGGAGCAACAGCCTTGTGAGTGATGCATTTAAACCAAATTGTAAATATGGGCTTGTTAATCACATACGTGTGTTAAAATAATCATACAGTATACAGAGTTCCTAAGGTGGTGAAAACCTACTTTTAACTCATTAGCCTTTTGTCATTTGGCAATAATTGTCAAAGTAAGGACCTTCACTAGATTTCAAAATGTAAAAAGTAAAAGTTATGGGAGCAAGTGTTGTTAAGCAGGCTTACACTTGTCATTCTTTCCTGTCAGGTGTGGACAATGTACTGAAGAGCACACATCAGGCGGCCCTAACCCTACATTTGTTGAAGAAGTTGGACATCAGACCACAGCCATTGTTTCGACCACAGGCGGTCCCCATTGAGCCAATAACCCTGTTCCAGAAGATGGGAGTGGGACAGTTGGATTTATACATCCTCAATCCGAGCAAAAACAGCCAGGAGTACCAGACACTCGTGCAAAACTGGCCTGATGCACTGTCATCAGCATCCAAATCCCAGACTCTCCCTCTCACTGCCCTGGCCTCAGTATCTGCCCTGCTTGTGTGGCATCCAGCGTGCCCTCAAGAGAAGGTGGTCAGGGTGCTGTTCCCAGGTATAACCCCACAGGCGAAGGTGCTGCAGGGGCTCGAGAAACTGAAGGGACTGGCCTTCCTCCAAAAACCGACAGTGACAACCGGTGACCTGGAGAAGCTGGGGGAAGACAGAAAAGCCAAGAGGACAGAGAGCCTGGATAGTGGGAGGTCACTAGGGAAGGAAACAACATCCAAACATGGAAAAGAAAGAGGAATGAAAGAAGAGGCATCAATGAAGGAAAGGGGAAAAGGATTAAATGGAATGGTAGCAAGAGATGATGATAAAACCAAAAACAAAGAAGTGGGTGTAAAGCAAAAAGCAGCATCGTCAGAGAAGAACACATCAAAGAAAGGAGCAGGTAAGGATGCAAAAAAGGAGGAGAAGACTGGCAATAAAGAGGAGAGCAACATTATGAAGAATGATCAGGTGAAAAAGGATAACATCTCTTCTAAACCAAAAAATGAAAATAAAACTAAACTCAAAAAAGAAGCAAAAAATGACTTTAAAACAGGGACAAAGAAAACAAGAAAACCATCAGGGAAGGAGGCAAATGATGCAAAGAAGGCTCAGGTAAACTCTGAGTTGTCAAATAAGAACTCAGCAAAAGCTGATACTGGGACAATGTTAGAAAACTCAGAGTGCCCTGATACAAATCAGCAGAGTCAAAAACCAGAGAAAGAACTTGAAGAGAAACCCGGTGGCTCCAAAACGTCTACTCCTGAGGATATGACAGCTGATTTTCTCAGGCTGCGCGAGGGAAGTGAACAAGAGATGCTGGTGGAAACAAGAGATGAAGGAGAGCAGAAAAGCACTGAGTCAGGAAATGAAAAGAGCCTTGGAGATCTGAGTAAAGAGACAAGTAATGAATCTGCCGAAGAACCAGGGGAGGAAGCAGAAGGTGGGGCAGAGATAATGGGAGGAGAGAGTGGTGGTAATGAACTGCAAGATAAGGCTGGAAGTGGAGAGGAAGCTGGAGCAGACAAAGGGTCTGAAGACCAGCCTGGAAATTCTATCAAAAAGGTAAAAGTTGTGGGATTTCCATCTCCCTTGAATAAGATGCCAAAGAGTGATGACACAGCCCAGTTGGACTTAACCCCGACTGAGTACACTCTGCTAGACGGAGCTTTGAGACACAGCCCTCCCTCGAGATCCTCTCCAGAGAACCAAGCCCCTGGAAGCCCCGATGAGGAGACCGTGGAGCCGACCTCCCCTGACTCAAGGCCTAACAGTGCAGGTCATACTCCTTACTGTCTTTCCCCAGATGATGTGTGGTGCAACAGGGCCACTCTTAGTAAGTTACAGGCCCAGATGGCCAACTTAGAGTCCAATGATGTCAACCAGCCGAGTGGCTCATCCAGACAAAGCGAGGAGCAGCCGTGCCAGGCCAAAAACACTGCAGACAGCCACACGAATCCCAGGGAGAAGCATCTCAGTTTCCTTTCTTTGGGTACATTCAAAGAAGGATCATCAGACCCCTCTCCCTCTGTGGCCACCACCACTACTACACACTCCATGCCAGCAGAGGTGAGCTCACCTCAGTCCACAGAAGTAGACGAATCACTGTCCATGTCCTTCGAGCAGGGACCAACCAGTGTGAGCCAGAGAGATGGAGATGACAGTGTTCACCACTCCCACTCCAATGGAGGTCATTTTGTGGGGATGTCTTTACCAATGAAGAAGCCTCCCAGATCTTTAGGTCAAGGTTCAGAGATGGGGCGACCTCCAGCTCCTAACACTCTTCATTTTGAGGTGTCACCTCATGATGTGGATCTCTGTCTGGTTTCTCCTTGTGAGTTCAAGCATTTCAAACCTCCTGACTCTGGCTCAGGAGCCAGTGAATCTTCCAGAGGAGCCTTTGCTCCACATCATCACGGCAACAACAATAACAACCCTAAAGACACATCACCCAGTGAGTCAAACGCCCCCGTTATTACAGAGGACTGCCCGTCCACCACAGCAGATGGAGCTCTGGACTCAGATGAGGATGAGTCATGCAGTGAGCCGACCAATTCCCCCCACGACCTCTGCACCAGTCAGGCTCTGCCCCCTGACCCTCTCCCAGTGCCTCTCAGGGACAGTCCGCCTCTGCCTCCACATCCTGACGCCTCCATGCCCGTTCCTCAGTCTGACTCCGATGCCCACGGGAAGAGAGCCAAAGCCAGCATCATGCGGGGGAAAAAAACATCTGGGGTGAGTTTGTCTTATTAGCATAAAAGAAAATGATGTCTATGTTAATGTAGTATGAGGCTAAACTGTTGTATTATAAATAACTCTATTGATGCTGCAATCAAGACTAATTGTAGCATAACAGAATTTTAATTGAGTGGTCAGTGCTGGTCCTGGCTGGAAAAGCTATAAAAAGGAATAGTTTGATATTTTGGGAAATACACTCATTAATTTCTGGCATACAGTGAAAAAACAAGACGGTACCAGTTTGAGTTCTCTTGGTTAAATGTGATGCTCCCAGACCAGATTGAACAAACGTTAGTGTAGATAATGTAACACAGAGTACAGGTTAATTGACAAGCTTAAGAGGTGAGTCAATGAATCTTTCCGTTTCCAGCCATAAAATGAAGGTGAAAAAAAAGATTTAAAGTTGAACAATGATATTTTGATTTAAGAACGAAACACTCTTTAATTCACATCTTAGAATAAATTTTAACATTTCAGCACTTTCCCCCCTCTACAAACAGCTCATCTAAAAGAGGACATACCATCTGTGCATTAATTTGAAAAACATGCATAATACATCCATGCTCATACATAATGCATGTTTTACATTAAAAAGTCATTCGCGTGCTCAAACATCTACTTTGACCACTTATGAGATTTTTATCATCATTATTATTTTAATGAATTTTGAGTCACATTTTCTGAGTCATTATGATTAGCATAAAAGTCTGTGTGAGGCCCTGGCTATAATGTTTTTTTTTTTTTTCATGTTACCAGGTTATTGAGGGCTCCCAAAAATTAGGCTCAGGAAAAAGCAAAGTGAGCCAAAGTGGAGTCACAAAAGGGAACATTTCCTCCACCCGCACGCCTTCCTCCAGCAGCCGTTCAGCACCAGTAAAATCGTCACCCAACACAGGTACAAATGTTTAGCGTTTTTTTTTTTGTTTGTTTTGTTGTTGCTGCTCTTCAATAGTAACTTTAGTGTGTTCACTGACTCTTCCTATCCATGGACATTGTTTTCATACAGCAGTTTCCCCTCTCCCCTCTGTCACAGGCTCCAAGTCTACCTCTGCTGGTGAAGTCAGCATGTACGTGGACCTGGCCTATATCCCCTCTGGGGCATCCTCCATGACAGTCAGCGTGGACTTCTTCAGGTGTGTTCGCTCATCCTGCTACATCATCAGCGGCGACAGTCCAGAGAGGGAGGAGCTCATGAGGCAAACGCTGGATGCTCTGTTGGATGCAAAGATATCCTGGCCTGACACTATGCAGGTAAACACACACATAAACAATCACATTCATGCACAGTGCAACAAATATCACATGGTGTTATTGGAAGAGTGAGCAGGGAGAGAAACCCAAGCTCTGTGTTAATGACCAGAAATATGTATCAGCAATTCTCAAACTTCTCTTATATCATGTTTCCTCCAGAAGCTGAAAAGTTGCAGGAAAAGTGCATATGGAACCAGTAATGTTAAATTGGCTCTGCTCCAGGAAATGCTGCAATGCAGTAATATATAATGTTATTATCTGTGCTTGTGCTTGACTGTAGTTTGACTCAACACTTTTATCTGTGATCATGTGTGACCTCCGAATCAGAACCACAAATGTTATGACCACACTGTTACGTAGGTGTATGATCAGTACACAGAGGAGGATGCATAACTGGGCTGAGCGTGCATTCACTGTTATCAACATTTGTGGCTTCTTCTTCTCTTGCATAGCAACGATGAGTTTTCTGATGCAATAAGAGGCATACCCACAACCACTCAGATCCTGAAGCATGTAACTCAACTAGGGAATTGGTGTTAGGAAATTGGCTCTGAGCTCAACAACTAACTCCAATATATTCAGGATATTTTGCAGAAATTGCAAATCCAAATCCATGACCAAGGGCATGACTAAAAAGACAGGAGGTGAAACGTGAGCAACTTCTAACTGATCCCTCCCTTCCTCCTTTCCTCTGTATCTCCAGGTGACAGTGATCCCTACCTTTGAGTCGGTGTCAATGCAGGAGTGGTACCAGCAGACCCTGGACAGACAGAGGGAGCTGGGCATCACCGTCCTGGGATCCAACAGCACTGTCGCCATGCAGGACGAGACCTTTCCTGCCTGCAAGATAGAGTTTTAAGACAAGCGTGTGAGATGCAAACTAGAGGGTGAATAGGACCATAGGGGTAGAAATGTGTGTGTGAGAAACAGAACGAGTCTGGAGAGTAGAGTTACAGAAGTAAAGAGTTAGAAACAGAAATTAAGTGGAAAAAAGAACACCTGCTGCCCCTTACTGCACGAAAATGACCAAATGGGAAATTAAATGGGGCATTCACTCCATCCCCTCCTGGTTTTCACTTCTTAGTGGGCTTCTTTTGCATCAAAGAGCCCTTATTTCTCTTCAACTGTGGAGAGCACACATCCCTGTGTGGAGTACTGCATGATTTATTTCAACCAATGACCCTGTGCCAAACAGGAGAGGTCACACTGGCTGCAAGAGAAGCATGTCAGGCTGCAAACATGTAGAGCCACATGAAAGCTGGTGTTGTAGATTAGTCCAAATAGTTAGCACACGTGGGTTTAAAGGCAAAAAGAAAAGTGACAGCAGCCTGTGCTGCGGTTTGTGTCTGGGTCCATTTAGCTTCTTTTAATGCTACATTTACCAGTCCCACCTGAGGGGGATTCGTTGTCATTTAGCAAATCAAACATCTCAAGATGTTCCAAAATGACAAGATGGTGCAAATGTCCATTCATCACAGCCTTGTTTTTCATTCGCTGACCAGATGTGGCCAGTTGTTTGTTGTGTGAGCACTGTGAGCAGACATGAGGTGAGCTTTGTGCTGTGTTGTAGCCTGCCTGCTTTAAAAAAATAATGAATCACTATGTTGCAGAGCTGATGCTGCCTCTGATGATGTCTGGCGTGATAATCACGTTACATTGCTGAATCCGAGTGTGCAAACTCAAATCTGTCAGAGGGGATTAGACTGCCAGATTAAATTTAACAGCATTACAGCAATCGTTTTATTGACAGTGGTACTGTAATTGTAATCCGTTACAAGTGCTTATAATCATGCTAATCGGGCACTGGACAGCAAATGCTTTTTCAAATTTATGTGGTCACTTGTTATCCAACTCAAAGGGAAAACATTAAATGTAACGACATGTAAATTGTTTGTGAATATGATCATACGTAATTATATTGTAGACAAATATTTTGCACTGCATTACGTCAAGGCTTGTTCACAGTGGGTGTTTGAGAGTTTGAGGCTGTAAATAAGAATAAATTTAAAGAGCAAACAAATGCTATAAATAATTGTAGCCAAAGTAATCCAGGAATTGAAACTGTAAATCATCAATAACACCAATGAATTACTAATTTATTTTATCTGTCCATGATTTCCTCATAAATTCTCACATGTCATGGTTCAATTGATACATTTCCAATTAATTAATGTAATAACAGAACTGTCAAATTCTTGTACGGGCAAGATAAATAAATTATTAATGAATGAATATTAACTTGGGTTTAAATAGAGCAAAATAATTTTGTCTGGAAATATACACCGTTTTTAACACAACTAACCAACCCTTTACCCTGTAATTTGTACCTAATTTCATGTTTAGACCCAGTATATCTGTAAATTTAAAAAAAGGAAGAAAGTACTTGGTAATCTTTAATGAAATAGATTACATAATAACCCATCTAGACCAGTGTGTAGCCTAGATGTCGCAGAATGAATGTGTAAGAAATCACCATTTAAACACAAATGTGAATGTCGCCAACAGTCTCCTCTAGACCAAAGCACGAGATCCAGAAAACACCACTGATCACTTTTCTCTCCATGAAACACTGCCTCCGAGTACAAGAAATGTAATTTTCATTCAGTACCTCTAAATTGTCAGATATTTATTTTGTAGTTATAGGCAAGTAAATGCACTGTTTATTATTTATGATCATGAAGTTGTATTATCTTAGAGAATAATGCAAATTAGTTTTATTTTGTGCAATCAATTTTCCCTTTTTTAAAAATCACTTTCTCACATAGTGTAGATGGAATTTAAATGTTCACATATATGTTGTCCAACCCAAATTAACAAATAATTCCCCCAAAAACCCATAAAATGATTCATTGGAATTCAAAAGTTGAACTAGATCTATATTCATGGCCAACAATTACCTGAACCCCACAGTAGCCAAGTGAATTGTAACTATATGTATGTGTCTCGCATGTGTAGAATCCTGTATGTACTGTATGTTGTTTCATTCATGATATTCATGAAGACAGGGAGCAAAGCACTGTGGGAAAACAGAGGCAAAGGGAAGGGGGGGGTAGATACAGGAAAAAACAGAGTCACTGCTGAGATGAACACTGAGAAGCTTTCACATTGTAACTGTCTGTAAGTACATACAGTGTAGCGTGTGTGGGTTTTGTGGGAGCTGGGAGCAATGTGTGAATAAAGAATGTGCATCACAAATGTCTGATGAAAGTCAAACACAAATGCAAATTCTTCAGCAATGAAGCCATGTAGATACTGAGTAAAATAATTAATGAACTGCAGCCCAAATCCTATTTATAGCCGTTGAGGGGCTAAAGCAGTGGATGCAGGGTGGGGATGCTGAGTGTGATTATAATACCGTGTGATAATGACAGTCACTCACATTAATTTTTACAGATTTTCAAAGGTTCAAAGTTCAAAATCTTTTTTGACCTTAATTTGAGTCCATACAGTTGTGACGTGTAGTCAGTCTGTGGATTACCATTTCTTGCTGGTTGTGGGGAACCTTACGAGGAGGTACTGGGTTTCAGCACCACTATGAAAACTCCTACTAAATAAAATAACCTTTTCATTGCAGGGCACCCCAGGATATTTAAGCAGCACTGACCAATGTTCAATATTGTTCCAGCGCAAACATCAAAAAAGTAAAGCGAACAGTTTTAGTCTTCATATAAATGAATAAAGTGTTTTTCCTTAAATCATTTGTACATCCATGTTATTGACCCAAATTACAAATTGGCTGCACTTTGCAGAGAAAGTAGCTACATACAAAGTCTTTAAGGCTGTCAGACTTACCTCCATAAGACAGCCTACAGGGCAGCTGGTTTCCTCATGCCAACTGGATGTAAAAGCTTGTAGTTTCTATGCAATTTGAGCACGCCTTGTAAACCTTTGACCTTTTTATATACAGTCTATGTATTTCACCCACTGCCTCCACTCCGCTTTTCCGTTCTTTGGCGGGTGGCAACCCGATGGCACCTTACCGCCATCTTTTGTGTTGGCGTGTGAACCGCCTACCTCTATGTCAGTATTTAAAGTGATATTGGCGCGCTTTCGGCCAAATGCCCGTATGTGGGCGGTCCTTAAATCCAGGTAACCACGCCCCGCTGCCCGTTTACACGTACGCGGTTATTTTCAAAAAATGGAGACATTACCCTTCGTTTACACGCAAACGGACAGTTCGCGTCTGAAAACGATCAACAACAAAACTCCAGCCAGAGTGGAGATTTGGGAAAACTCCGTTTGCACGTTTGCATGTAAACTGAGAAAAACGGTGTTTTAGGCCGCCGATTTTTTTTTTAAACAAAGAAGTGACGTTGTGATGACGCTATTTTCGGGATTCTGATAACTGGGTTTGAGCTTCTCGTTGCGCTGCCACCTACAGATTTGGCATGCTCTTGACGGCATATGGTATATACACGGGTTAGTGTAAACGAAAAGGTTGTTGTTTTGTAAACGGAGAGGGTGAAATGTCCGTGTATGAAAATAGCCGGCCTCGTGTAAACGTAGTGTGCATCTGCTTCCTCCTTCCTCTTATCGCTGCCAAATAGAAACACGATTTTGTGTGTTTCATTCATTCATTTATCTAATATTTTCATTAATGGTGGTTATGGTAATAGAGGTCTATTAATGTCAAAACCCTTGTCAGTATTATTGCAGTCAATGTTTGAATAAATCGAATAGGACATGAGATGTTTGTTGAAAACTGTTGCAGTTTGTGTTTTTCAAAAGTTGTGCTTATGAATACCGGGATGATGGTGCCTTTATTCGTTTTTATTAAGAAACAATATTTTTTCCACTGCACACAAATTTTGCGGGGATCTATTGACGAGTGACGTCACTCGTGCTAAATGAAGAAGGCCTCGATACGCGCTTCATAAAAGACTACCTGGAGCCTGGACACAGTACGTCCCATCACTAATCACAGGTATGATAGTGCCTGGTTTCTGACCAGTCGGACCAAGATACCACTTAAGAGGCTTCTGCAACACAACCTGGCTTCACACCGATGTTTCCTCTGGACTTCACGTTTGCTGCTTTACCAGCTGCTTGGTGACACAAAATCTATAAACTTTATTAACAAAGCTACGAGCGATTGAATGGTCAAAGTTGACAAGCAGCAGCCGCAAAAACCCATAAACTGCAGTGGCAGGTGAAGGTAGCAGAGTCCACAGCACACACTGGGTGTCAATCTGCCTTCACAAATAAGACAAATCCACCTCCATAAAAAACAACAACCAAGCACACTGTTGTTTGCGTGTTGTGTTCACTTGTCACTTTTTTGTCTTGCTTCATAAAATACAAAAGAACAGATCAGTCCTCAGGGCAATCTGGCTTTAACACTCACTGACGTATTTTTCCCTGCTTTGTAAATCTGTATATTTTCAAGGGGTGGAAACCACCGCATTGCCATGCTGTGGCAAAATCCAGTTTCACTTCTGTTTGACGCACACGGTCACTTGAATCACAGTAGTTGCTGCTCTTTTGCTGGTCTTCACCACATCTCTTTTGCTCCAGGTGAGTTTGATTCACAGAAACATCTGCCTGCGCCTGGTGGGTGATATTTGTAGCAGTTTTGTTTAATCGTTGCATCAGTCTTTGATGTTTATTTGCTGGGGCTTTAGAGTACATGTTACTTTCACTTTCAGTGTTAGTTAATGCAACACTTTTAACTTATATATTCTTATATATTCAGCAGCTTTCTCGCCATTTGATCCTATTTGCTTCAGTAGTAGAAAGTTTTTTTTTCAGCTCTGTTAACATTTATTCAGGTGAAACTCAACCTCTGATTTGCCACCATCCGTGTCTTCATGGTTATACAAACACTGTATCAGTATTTACTTCCTGCTGCAGTCTTAAAGTTTACACTCTGTTGTCTGTATCTTATCTTTTAGAATTTTTTAAGGTCTTAATCATATAATCAGCATTTGAATGACTAATAGTAATTGCCAATGTAGCCTTGTTCTTTAGCTGAGAGGTGATAAAGATAAGGCTTGATAGTAAACATTGTAATTAGTTAATGGAGGCAAACTTTTAAAATTGGTTAACTCAAAGCCTTAAAGCCCAAAATTGAAGAAATGAAGTTAAATGACTCAAGTTACTCAAGTTTGTGCTAGATCATCACCATACTGTCAGCTCCTTTGTTGCATCCTCAGGTGTTTACCCTCCATCATGTCTGTGGTCACGTCCGGCCTGTCTAAGGATCAGAAGAAGAGGCTGCACTCTCTGTTCAATCATGTCAGACTCCACCTGCTCTACAAGGCCAGCGTACACGGCTTCAATGCTGCTGCTTTTCACGCCCACTGTGACAGACAGGGGCCCACCGTCATCGTCGCCTACAATGCTGCTGGGTTTGTTTTTGGAGCGTACACCTCCAAGGACTACACCCAGAGCCAGCAGGGCGTTAATGACGAGCAAGCTTTCCTCTACAGCATCAGTGCAGGGGAAAACAGGCCCCTGAGGGTGGCCGGGATCAGCGGACAGGTTGCTTTCACCGATGTAACAACCGGTCCTAATTTTGGCGCTTTGGTGTTCCTGCATGAGGATAAACCTGAGTTCCTGTCCAACCCAGGGACGAGCTTTGTCTTTCAGGCAGAAGCGATGCACGGAGGCAACTTGGTGCTGACTGAGTTTGAAGTGTATCGCGTTGAAGGTGTGTGACAGTGAGCACCTTCTATAATTAAATATGGAAGGTGCCTTTATTATACAGCAATAACAGCCAGTCTTTTCAGTCTGGACTAATGAATTTTGTGATATTTCACAAGTCGAACAAACATAACTGGTTTTTAAAAATACTGAATTTAGGTAATTAAGTTTTAAAGATATGTAAGTAAATATACATTAAGAATTATTTTGTCTTACTAGAGTTTAGTGAAATGAATGGATATTGATGACCAATGTAAAATAAACCAACAATAAATGTCTCTCCTGCAGGTCTGGGAGGTCACCTGGCTAAACCGTGGAGGAACAACCAGTGGACTGCAGAGTATGTAGAAGTCTGTGATCACCTTTTTAATTACTTAAAGGGATCCTGTGGATGTTTCTTATAAAATCACTCTAAACCATAGTCTTTATGCTTCATCCTAAAGACAAACATGTTGAATTAATTTAATTTCTCAGAAAATGATTGACACCCATCTTAAATGGAGCTATTAGCATTTTCTTCTTCACTGCTTCTGCTGGCGCACTGCTGCATCCCCACAGGCAAATAGCAATAAGGTCAATCACATGAAACTGCTTGTGTCCTCATGTGTGCATGATACAAACAAAATGGGAAACGCCTTGTAAAATATTGCTGTGTAGCACAACTGAAGGTCTAAAGCTCCACACAGTACCTTTAAAGGAGCTTTTTATATGTTGTGCTATTGTGTAGCCAACATTAGCATAAGCAACTGTGTATTTTCCAGTTTTGCTGATAACCTCATCCACTGTGTTACAAGACAAGAGGTGATGATACAAACCTGCTTCTTCAGGACTTCTGGACCACAGCAACTCACTATCTCCAGCAATGTAGACCCAAACCCTTTAAACTAATTTCTGTTTCTTTTAGGAGAAGGCAGCAGTTGATGAAGTTCATCCAGAGCTACCAGTCAGGCATCAAAACAGTTCATCAAGCCCGGGTGTTATTGGTGGGTCCGGTTGGGGCTGGCAAGTCAAGCTTCTTCAACTCCATCAACTCAGCATTTCGAGGTAACATGACGTCCCAGGCCATTGCTGGCACAGCAGGGAAGAGCGTGACCACTCAGGTACTGGAAAGAGCTATATTTATTACACTACTCTAGTGATCATATTAAGGGTATCGGTTCCTCACATCTCTGTCTCTGGTTTCACATGCTCATGACTACCATGTCTTTCTACTTCATGTCTGTAGTTTCGCACCTACACCATCAAAGCAGGGAAAGGTGGTGAAACTGTTCCTCTGATCCTGTGCGACACGATGGGGCTGGAGGAAAATCCTGAGTCCGGTTTGGACATCGAGGACCTGGCCAACATCTGCAAGGGTCATGTCAAGGATCGCTACCAGGTTTTCCAAAGCACCACCAGCCTGTTTCCTCCGTCTCTATGTAACTGATTTCATCTTAGAAATAAAGCTATTTGGTAATTAATGATGGATGGTTTGTTTCTCTTTCAGTTTAGCCCCTCTGCTCCTCTCCTGGAGAGTGCTCCTGGCTACAAGAAGCATGTCACCCTCAATGACAGGATTCACTGTGTGGTTTATGTGATGGACACATGCAAGGTCTCTCTCCTTACCCAGCAGATGCTGGACAAGTTTGCTGCGATCCGTAAAAAGACCAACCAGCTCGGTTAGCAATTGAATTATGTCAAAGTATTTGTACTATTTCAATGTAAATCTACATATTTGCAAGCTATTGTTCGACGTCTCCATCTTATCTGCTCCTTGTCTCCTTCTCTGATCTCTTGCAGGTATCCCTCAGATACTTCTGATGACCAAAGTAGATGAGGCCTGTCCACTAGTGGCAGAAGACTTGAAGAATGTTTATCACAGTGTTTACATCCAGAGGAAGGTAACACTTTCAAAGTTGCATACTAAATTAGGTATCGACTTGTTGTGCTGTTTTGGTGACTGAATCCATGTGTCTTGTTGCCTCCCAGGCACGGGAGCTGAGTGAGTGTCTTGGTGTCCCTTTGTCCTGTGTGCTGCCAGTGAAGAACTACAGTGAAGAGCTGGAGCTGGACCAGGACGCTGACATATTGCTCTTTACTGCTGTGGAGCAGATGCTGAACTACGCAGACAGCTTCTTTGAGAACCAGGATGCTGCAGATACAGAGGTGAACGAGCAGCTGGACCTCTACAGATCAAGGCGTACCGAACACAACATTGTTTGAAAGACAGAGTCCAAACCTTATTGATTCAAACCAACAAGTCTGTCTATCAAACACATTTAATGAAAGGTTGGGAGAAAATGGGTACATTTTATGCATTTTTTTGTCAACGGCATTCAGTAACTAAAGATAAAATAAGTAATTGTTTTATATACTGGTTTCACCTAAAGGGTCAGTGCACTTGTATATTGTACCAGTGTCTCAACTGAGACATTGTTGAAAAACAAGATATTAAACCGATATATTAAACCAACTTTAAAGTGAGACTGTTGTGTAAACCTTTCAGTTTCAGATATCAAAGACTTGTGTTCATACTTTGGCTGTAATCTTTTTAGCTTTCTGTCACTAGTGAACATTGTTTTCTCTTTGACAAAGTTTTATTCCATTTGCTTTGAAAAACCTGAGGAGAAAAAACTGCACAGCTGTCAGGTAACAGGTCTGTATGATTTATTAGAAACTCATGTAACTTTTAGTTTCACAATGAGTTTTCTCACACGCCTTTCATTCCCTCAGTCTGCCACTAGGTGTCAGTCATAATTTCATAATCCTTGGTGTTCATTTATGGAAACTTGGGACGTTATAAGAAACAGGATCGTGTTGCACAACTGCTTCCAGCACGTTCAAGTTTTTTTTTCCTTTCACTTGACATTTATTTATGAATTTATTCAGAGATCGTTGTTGTTCTGCGCTGTAATGCTACACACCCTGAAGTCAGCATGACAAAGAAAATGCACTTCTCTGTTGTTAAAAGTCATCACTCAATGCAACCACACAAATTAATCCGCATGATAAAGAGAAGTTCTGGGATTCTCTTTTCTTTTCTTGGAGCCAATTGCAAAACGCAGTCAGTATCGGTGCCGCCCTCTTCTCAGCCCCGGTATAAAGAGCGTGTCGCAACGTTGCCAACAACAAACGCTCCTCTTGCGCGCACAGGACACACTCGCGGAGTAAATTCAAATATCCGGACTACTTTTCTCGCTTATTCTCACTGGGATCAATCTGTGATTTTCTAACATGATTCCAGAGGAGAACTTCGGATCTATCGAGAACAGGTGAGAGATCTTGCTCCTATTTGTGAACTTCACGTCACATGCGAGGGTAGTTTAGTGTCTCTGTGAGCACATGTGGATAGAGACCGTGTGCTGCTGGACAGTCCTGTCTGTTGACCCCCTTTGGATGAGAGACTAGCTGGTGTCATCAAATGAGATATCTCAGTGCCTGCTATATTAACATAGCATTTAACATAGAAAGGTTTGAGAACGTGAAGAGTTTATTTAAAATGTCGATGCATGAATAATTTGAGTTTAAAAAGTCATGTATTCAAATTTTAAGATTTGTGCATGCACAACCTGCAGAGAGTTGCATGTGTAGATTATATACAACTTTTATTTATATCTTCATTTTATAAGTTGTGAGCCCTCAATATAACTGCTGAAACTTGTGACATTTCCTTTGACTGTTTGAAATGATCACAGTTTTGTTTTACTGCAGAATGCAAAACTCTAATTGCTCTGTTTCCCCTCCACTCTTCCCCTCCCCTCCCAGGATGCAATCAGTTGGTCTGGCTCTGGAGGAGCTGCTGGTAACGGCTCAGAAACAGGACTGTCTCACCATTGGCATCTATGAGTCAGCCAAACTTCTTAATGTGTGAGTTGGAGCTATTTGCTTGGGTGTTTTCTCTTTATTTATACCCAACAGTCTCAGACATGTGAGTGCGAGCGTCTGCCTACAACTCATACAATTCTCATTTTCCGCTTTCCTCCTCAGGGATCCAGACAATGTGGTCTTGTGTGTCCTGGCAGCTGACAATGAAGAAGATGTGGCGCTGCAGATCCACTTCACCCTGCTGCAGTCATTCTGCTGTGACAGCGGCATCACCATCCTGCGAGTCTCTGGTGTTCGGAGGCTCCACCAGCTGCTGGGAGCAGTGGATGCCAACCAAAACCAGGAAGAGCACGGTGACCTTCACTGCATGCTGGTTACGGTATGTTGACTCAGTATAGCAGTCTGCTTTTATATAATGCATGCATTATTACAGATTATCTTCATGCAGTAGCTTCATAACTCAATAAACTTTTATAGTACTTTCAGCTTATCTGTCATTTGCTTTGTGGGTTGCAAATAACTCTGCAGACCCAAGTCTCCATGACCAAGTATGACCATGGATTTGATGTTGTATGTTTCCTGTGCAGAACCCCCAGGCTGACCACTGCAGGCTACAAGAGGTGGGGACCTACTGCCAAGAGAGCCGAAGACTCAACCAGTGGGTGCCTGAACTGGTCCTGCAGGAACGCTGAAGGGTCTGGCATCCTAACCAGGAAACAGTTTCTGTCTTCAGATACTGATGAACTGAAGGATCAGATGCCCCAGATGGGACAGAGACGGGGGCTGTCCCGACTGAGGACAAGCAGGAACTTATGACTTAGTGACATGGTCGGACTGGAGACTGTGGGTCTGTGATTTGCTTTGTGCAAAAGATACAGACAGGCAGAAAAGCAGATTCCCACTCAGGATGAATTGTTTTTTGCCTTGGCAGTAAAACAATATAATGGGCTTCTATCACATTCTTCTGCTTATGCATACATAGTCATTAGCACTATGTTTACAGGGTGTGACATTGATCACGGGAGGAGTAATAGCTTTGAAACCAAACTTCCACACCCAAATTTGTTGTTCCTGGAATGTCTGTGCATTACGATGGACGGGACAGGAATGCTGTAGTGGTGAAACTATGCTCGGCATTCCTGTCTGTTCTAACATGGGAGAGGTTTAAGGAGAGAAGGTGTGTGTGTGTGTGTGTGTGTGAGAGAGAGAGAGAGAGAGAGAGAGGGAGTGTGAATGTGTGGTATGCACGGAAAAAGCTTGAGTCTTTCTTTAGCACTTTAGCAAAGCCTACATGTGCAGTGTGTGTGTTCCTGAAATGATTAGCTGAACCTGCGGAGGAATCGTCACCATGGAAACTGAGATGAAAATGATGTTAAAGTCACACAGGATTTATTGGCATTGCAGTACTTAGAACAAGAAAAAAACAAAAGCTGCAGAAAGGGCTCAGAACAGTATGTGTTTTGGTCAGAGGTGTATGCAGATTGAAGTGTGCTGATTTTAAATTGTGATTGAACTGAACACAAAAGCAATCAATATGTCTGTGCCTTCAAGAGAGAGATACACACTTCTAAATAATTAATTTATTGACTACATCTGTTGTTTAAGTAGCTATTTATTATATGTTTTTTTCTGTCAATAAATGTTTCTGATCATAATTAATGGCTTAATCACATTTCTTAACAAAGTGTGCATCATGGAACAAACTGAAGCAACTACAACTTCACATTGTGCAGCTACAGTTTATATTTGAGTTGAAGTAATGGGGAAAAAACTGCACTTGGGGCAAAGTCTTTGTCATTAACAGGTTTGAACAAAGTTGCTGCTAGGCTTTTTTTTTTGCTGAAGGAAATGTATGTCAGCTACAAGATGCGAAACTCAGGTGGAGATTGAAACTAATTGTTTTAAGACAAACAAGTAAAACAAGCTGATGCAGACCTACTGTACCTACAAGACAAGAAGCAGGGGAGAAATTTAAAGGAAACCGCAAGTTGCCCGTCAAGCCCTCAGGCTGGATTTCCCAGGAGTCATTTGCATTTTTGCTTCCTCGCGTGCATGTTGTGCGTCATATGAACAACTAAACGTGCATTTGCAAGCTACAAAGCTGAAGGCCAAAGCATGTGCAAATTACTGTTGGTGTAACTCCACCCTTTCTGCAGTATCTACTTATGATCAGGTATCAGGATGTTCATGCAACACAGCAGAAGTGGTTTGTCCTCCTGCACTGCCCTCTTTTCACTCTGTTTTGCTCCCTGCTCCACCCTCTGCTCTCACATGTCTGTTCACAGCTCTGAGGACAGAAGGAACATTCAGGCACATGGACCTCCCATTTGTTTACTATCAGCTGGACAGGGGAGTGACTAGAGAGGGGGGCTGACTTCTGATTGGCTGTGGTTCATCCACCCTAAATTGGATTGGCTATGACTTAGCAGAGGGATCTGGGGGAAGTATGGTTTGAAACTTGGAGAAGACTCGTGACTGTTGAAACTCAGCTTCAAATCGTACACAGACAGCCTGAGACACAAGACTCGTTACAATGGCATTCCTGTGAAATGACCCAACTGGGAGGCTTTACCTAGTCATGCTCTTTGTTTACAGTCTTTAGTGTACAGTACACTGCAGCCACTGAGTCTGTATGCATGTGTGTACATGTGCATTTATGTATCTTTGCAATCAGTGTGAGAAAAGGCCAGACCTCGCCTACACAGGACAAAAAGAAAAGAAAAGAAAGAAAAAAATAACAGAAATTCAGTAAACTGCAGCTAATAATTAACACGCCTAAGAGCCTGCAGCCATTCTCGTGACTGCAATGTCTTGTGCTATGAGATAAAGACTTAAAACAATATTTGCATGCCAGTTTTTAGCTGGTGCAATGTTTTCACAGTTTATTATTTAAATTTAGCATCTCAGCATGCTAAAATTAGCTCTACAAACAAAGTCCAGCTGAGAATGGGTCTGCACGAATAAAAATGTTGACATCATAATGGTGCAAAAATGAAAGGTTAGCTGGTTACTTAGTTGACTAAATTTATCCTAAGGGAACATTAGATAGATGCTGAGATATTTCACAGGAGCCTCACTCTGACCTGCTGGTGCTAAAGGAAAAGTTAAGGACCTCCAAAATCTTTAGGGTTAATAATAATTTCTGGACCATGAACATCTCTACAAAATTACCAACATTCACATCGGCATTAGCATCCGTTAGCTAAAAGTAAAACTTACACAAATGCATATGTTAGTATATCATCTTTTTATTAATGTCATCTACTTCTCAATATCATCTTTTTTTTTTAACAGCAATATCCACAAAATATTAACAGTGTGCAAGAAAACATGAGTTATGGCACATCAGAGAACAGTTACAAAAAATAGATATATTTTCTTCATAATCAATCAAGGCAAAAAGATACATATACTGTATGCATACACAGGAGATCAGAACACAAAAGATGAGTCTCGGGAAGGGCTCAGAGCCGATTCAGTGATGTTTGATATGAAAGTCCACCAGTGAGGAGCCTCAACTCTCCCCACCTGACCAGGTATGGTTTTCACTTGGCTCCAGCTCTTGTGTCACAACACCAGTGGATTTCCATCTCGAGCCATATGTTCTACTTTATGACGGTTCATTCTGTTGATCTGATAACCCCAACACCAGCATTAACACAATATACGCCACTATAAGGCAAACTGACAACCAACCAACCAACCAGACAAACTGTCAGCCGAACCCAGCTATCGAGGCCAGCTGTCTCTGATTGTAGGCTAAGCCCAACCAGCTATGGAATGATTGAAAAAACAAAGATGATTAAATAAAACAGCATCTGTCAGACAATATCAGGACAACATTAGTGTTTGCATGTGGTGTGTGTGTGCTGATATAATGTGATGAAATGCACCTCATGTCTTATGCAGTTATCAACCTTGCACTAGATCAGGGTCAAGGAAAAGTCAATTTAGCCCATGTTAGTAGTTCTGTGTAATTTCCTACCTGTCACTGTGCACCCAGGTTTCTGTTTAGTTCGACAAGTTTATATATTTCTTCAGTTGGTTTTTTATTCTTTTTGTCCTCTCAATCATCTCCACAGATAAGATAAAGGAAGTTGTTTCATTCAAATAAATCATCTGGCATTATGGGAGACATACGTGTTTGCTCTCTTGCTGTAAATTTGATTTAAAGAACAAATGTGTGTTTGCTAAAGGTAAAACAGTAACCAGCATTTGGTTAGCTTGGCTTAGCACAAAAACTGGAAACTGGGTAGAACAGCTCGATATGAAAATTTAAAAAATCAACCTACCAGCACCAAATAACATGTTATGTTTTATTTGTTTAATGTCAGCTGGACTATTTCTTGGCTGATTGTAGCACATTGTGTCTCCACAACTTCATGACTACAACAAAACTCCAGCAGGATATAAAATGTTTATTAGCGAGAGGTGCTGGTAGGTGGATTTTGTTACCTTTGGACAGAGCCAGCTAAGCTAGCTGTTTCCCCCTGCTCCCAGTCTTGAAGCTAAACTAAGCTAAGCTAACATGGTATCAACCTTCCAAACCAACTCTTGGCAAGATACCAAAAAAAGTACATTTCCCAAAATGTTGAGTGGTGTAATAATCTTGTTAAATTAATGTAAGATTGTGTGCAAGCTTCGCTGGCAGACATCGTTACTTTTGCACATGGCCTGTTTTTTCCCTGTTTCCACTCCTCATGCTAAGCTAACTGACTGCTGCAATAGCTTCTCTGATCATTAATCTCCTGTAAAATAAAATGCAAGATAAAAAAAAAATCTGCCAAAAGGCCTCCTAAATTAAAAATTTAGACAACATGAGGAACTTTCAGACTAAACACTAAATCAGTTTTTAATGCATCCTCTTTGGCCTTTTAACACACACACTCGGCGAAGTAGCCCGGGTGTGGATCCATTAACATGTCAACAACTGCTCACCTCTCACCAACCTCATGAAAACTGCTTGACTCCCAAAAACGAGTGTAACAGGTGGGCCCTATTGACCTTGTGATTAGAGAACAGAAAAGCAGTGGGCTCGACCTCCATAACTGTCCATCAGCAGCAGAAAGTCCTGTCCAAGTGATCCCACCCTGCTTTCACTGTACGTAACTCCTTCACAAAAGCCTCAGCTAAATGCTCAAGTGCAAACATGATGGTACAAAGCCTCCTTCTTTCAGCAATTAGCAACAGAAACTACCTCTCACTGCCAAAGCCTTTAAGGCTCCTTTCACTTTTGACCTCTGGCAGTTTTCCTGTGAGCCTAAAAATCAACTGCAACATAAGAATGTAGGTGTGTGTTGTGTGTAGGCAATGTGTGCGTGTTGTCCTCGTTTTCTGTCACCCACCAAAACCAACACTTCAGGAAAAAATAACCTTAAAATCTGTGGGCTGCTCTGGTGTTAAAGGATAGATCAGGAGGTTGGTTTTTGCCACTGAAATGAGGTCCGATGTTGATTCATCCTCTAACAGGATATAATCCTAAACCTAACAGGGCTCACGTTTCTGACTTACATTTATGTTATCCTCATCAGGTATTTGTATTTGTATCTGTGGTTAAAACCAATCTCCGCTATCGCAAGCCTCTAAACCCTGAATGACAAAAAATAAAACAAAATAAATCAAAATGAATGAGGACAGACATGATCCTGACTGACAGAACAGAATAAGTAGTACTAAAAAAATCCAACATCCACAGAGGGGGAGTCTGTGTTTAGATTTTGTATCTTACAAACACTGTACAGGATAATACTCAACTGACCAGGATCCATGGACTCCATAGAAAGAAGAAAACTCAAAAATAAACCCAAAACAGCTACTCTTCAACTTATCACTTCTGCACATGTCTGAAAGAAAGTTTATACACTTAGTTTGTTTCTCTTAACTTCATTTTTTTCCCACTCCATCTTCAGTTTTTACAATCAAGTTTGGTTTTTCAGAGAGGAGGAGGGCTGTGGAGGAGAGGAGGAAACTGAGAGGGAGGTTGGGGGGGAGGACCGCCGGCTCTTACCGATCCAGACCCTGACCAGTTTAAGCGCACATCAAAGCGAGCTGGCATACTGGGGAGACTGGAAAGTTTAAGGACTGGTAAAGCCAGGTTATACTTATTCTATCTGATTTTTAGCCAGGATTATTAATGCATTAAAACAAGACACCCTTCTCTATAGTAAACACAGATAACACCAACAGCTCCATCTTTGCCCTATTCGGTGCAATCTATCGCTTCTTTTTCATGAACGGAGAAGATTGGAAATGGAAAGCTTTGATTTTACTTTTTGGGACGGCTTC
Source organism: Selene dorsalis (assembly GCA_900303245.1). Lineage (NCBI taxonomy): Eukaryota > Metazoa > Chordata > Actinopteri > Carangiformes > Carangidae > Selene > Selene dorsalis. The sequence goes on along the minus strand of OMNW01020246.1, from coordinate 15,267 downwards.
TTTTAAAGTTTTTAAGTTTGATCTTTCTCCTCCAGCCTTGCAGTCCTTGCAGAACGAATCTCGAGTGTGGTCAGTGCATGACCTCGCTCTCTCTCAGGGTAAAGCACAGGGAGGCTTGATATACAGTAGAAACCCTTGTGATTCTAGCAGGTACCTGGTGAGGTGTTACCCCTGGCTCACAAGCAGATCCTGATCCTGTCATTTCATTAATACTCACAGGAAAAGAAACCTGATCAGCCAGCGGCAGCACCCATGTCAAAGAAAACAATAGTTTAAAAACAAAGAAAAAAAGAAAAAAGAAAGAAAGTACAGTATTACCTGTTAAGTAATGCTTCAACAAAATATCAAAACGTACATTGAGTTCACAAACAAGTATTTCTTAAGAAAAATGCAGTAAACGTCCGGGGTTAATAGCTTGAGTTCTGTATAGAGCTGTGTTCCCCTCATAGGTGCAGATCTGAGGTCAGGTTAGACATCGATTTCAGACGACAGCAGCCATAACAAACTGCTGTGGAATCAGAGACAGCAGATCGGCATCTAGAGACAACTTTCTGTACAGGTTGGCACAGCTGGAGGTTTTGGCCAAAGGCTGCAGACGGCCATTTTTAGGCCACAGGCAGAGAAGGTCTGTTGATACAGGTTTAGGTGGGAACATGCTATAGCCTGATAAAGGCAAAGGCTTTAGCCACTTGCTCCAAAAAAAGGCCCCGCCATGATTTAGCACAGGCATGTCCGAGGACAAAGCTCTCAGACCTTATATTTTTTTTTAACTCCCACATAAAAAAGAAGCATTTATTGAGCTAATGGGACGCCAGGTCGTGTTTGGCACTGTTTGCAGAAGCGCCTACCGCCCCGTTTCTGTTGCCCACATGCATCCTCCCACTCCCTGCCTATGGCACAGCTGTCCATCCTTTACCCAGCCCCTCATTTCATGACAAAAGAAGGAAAAAAATATCCCAGTTTCCTACTGATTATTAATGTCCAAATCCCTTTTCAAGTTAAGCTGACACTTGTAGTTAATTCACCAGCATATATGAATATTACCAAAGCACCTTGGATCATACTCAGTGATATACTGATCTTGGCCACTGTGAGCACATGATACCTGCCCCATAGCTGTGGCTCTGGGGTATGGCGCTTTTCCAGAGTGGCTATTTTGGGTGTGTGTGTTTCTATGTGTGCGTATGCATGTGTGTGTGTGTGTGTATGTGTGTGTGTGTGTGTGTGTGTGAGGATACTAGATACAGCCCTGTAAGACTGTACAGGGCTGCTTGAAGTTGTGTGTTTGTTTGTTTGTGTCTGGCGAAATCTGGGAATAAACTTAGGTACTGAATGTGTACATTTATGTGTAAGTGTATGGGTGTGTGTTTATATGTGTTTGTGTAAGTGTGTGAGGGCAGGAGAAGTGGAGCGCAGCTATAGGATGATGCAGGGCTTCTTGTCCTTGAAAGGGTTTTCGGAGGTGGGAACCCCAACCAGCAGAGGGTCGCTACGAGCGTGCTGCTCACAGTAACTCATTAGGTCTGCGGCTGCTTTGGACACCTGACGAGAGAGGGGAGCAGGTGAAGGAAGGTCCAGAGGGCGAGGGGGATGATAGCGGACAAGAGAGAAGGATGGGGGTGGGAGGGGTGAAGAGTACAGTCGGATGTTGATGGATGAGCACAAACCAGCTATCACATGTCTGGCAGTAAACATTCATCCTACCTTGATGCGTTCAATCCCTGCCTCAATCCTCAGCTGTTCCACCAGTTTCCTGGCCTGCGCGATATTATTAGTGGTGGACATACTGATCCATCAGAATACACCAACACAGGAGAAAACTGAGACACAGAGGGAGACAAAGAGAAATAAAAAGCGCATGAGCTGAAAAAAATGTGAACTATGCAAAACATGATTGATTCTATCAAACATGTGGCACACCTTTAGGGAGATATGCAGGGAGAGGAATGACTGTAGAAAACACACTGTCAGCACGCTTTCCACTAAAACTGGACTTTGGATCTTAGTGTTGAGCGTGTACTCACTGACACTTACTGACACTCACTGACACTTACTGACACTCACTGACACACACTGACATGCTTTTGCTCTTATTTATATTTTACCATGTTGTGTTCATATCTTATATCTTATCTACTTACAGCTACATTCTAGTGTCTTCTTAATCTCTCCTTAAAAGTGCATGTCCTTCTTATGAAAGCTGAATAGCTTTAACACACATACATGCACAAACACACACACATATATACATATACCATGCACATGTGAAATATATAATCATATAAAATAAATGTGTGGTAGTCACCCAAGTTATGATCTCATATTGTATGTGAATACTTCCATGTTATTCCATATTATACTTCCACTTTAGACATTTCAGAGGGAAATACTAACTAACTATACCAACAGCCCATAACATGCTTCGAATTGGATTTGCCTTCACCAGCTACAACATTAAAATGCTTATCCAATACATTATGAAACATTCCTCTGCATTTAATTGATTTTGTTAATGACAGCATGCTTTTAGTCATGCGGTATTTTAAATGCAGGTTATCATCTTATCACATATAGGACGGTTACATAGCTGACATACCTTCACACTCCCAACTCCACAATCATTTACACTCACGTGTTTGGGCAATTTAGAGGAAACTGGAATACCCGGCTGCGAGGTGACGGTGCTAACCACTGACCTACTATGTCATTGTATGAGTTACTGAATATTTCTACAATGTGATATTGACGTTGACATTGAGGAAAAATACTAAAATACTAAAAAATAAATAATTTTAGCAGCCCATATGAACATTGCATTGAGATTATTCTGATTTATAAAGTGAACTACCATTTAACTCATTAATAGTTCCAGCCAGGGGCATGTGTGGCCTCAGGTGTAGATTTATAGCACCACTGTGAGGTGAAAACATGATAGTGCACCACAGAAACTGCAGAAAACGCTGAAACGTAGCAGCTTTTTAATCATTTGTGAAAGTAGTAGGCACTGTGCCTACTAAAAGGTATTATTGGATCAATGTTTATCATTCATGCTGAGACTTTACCTCAAAAAACTGTAAATTGAAACACAAGGATCAGTGCTTAAGTACGTATTAAAAAGCCCACGCGTAAATCAGGGGTAGGGCATTCAGGTGGATGTGAATAAAATCAACTGCCATCAAAACCTCCAGATCAACCATCATTCAGTGTTTTTGCAGATCTGAGAGTGCAGAGTGTTAACTCACAAGACGGTTGGATTTAGCTCAGTGGACCACATGCCAAAGCTAAGACATGTAGCAGACTACAAGTGAACAAATAAGAGTGTTACCTGACTGATGGTGCACAGACAGGACTCTCTCTGAACACTAACGGTACTGGATGGAGAGGTTCGATCCGAGCCGTCGTTAAACAGCTGCTGAGTCAAAACGACAGAGCCGGGTGATGGCTGACCTCACATTGGTTTGACTCTGAGAAGAAGAGGAGAACAGGTGACATGAGCAGGTGATCAGCTGCAAAGTTGTAAAACATTTGACACATTTCAGACTGTCTGTTTCCATATGCAGCTGTGCAAACATGGGGAGAGGAATTCATGATTAAGAAATGTGTAATCACAAAAAAGTGCTTCCATCAGAATAATTTCAAACCATCCCCCATTTCACTTTAGATCTGGTGCAATCACATTTCAAAGGCCAGCGGTGAATAAAACTGCACATTTTCAATAATGAAGCTCTAACATCTTGAGATCCAGAGGGTGGAATTTGCCCAATTGCCAAATTGTCATCATCAGTTTTATGGTCCGTATTACAACATCTGTCTTCACAACTTCAATTTTCTCCACAAAAAGCACCGGCAACACCAATAATTGATCAGACGGTAAGACATTCTTGTATTGCCTTTTGAGTTTTTCATCCCTTTGGTCGACAAATCTTATTAGAAACTCTCAAAAACCTGCAGTTTCTTTCTTTTACGCTTCTGTCAGCGCAGTGTGGAAGTTTCCCTACCAGCCCATACGCATTAAACACACCTCGCTCTCTCTATGTACACATTACTATCAGTGTGTGTTACGACTGTGTCTCTCACTCTGTCTCTCAGTCTGTCACCCTGCTTCCCGGGGAGAGAGTCCTGCTTTAATTACTCCTACTGGAGAGTAGCTCAGAGATTCATGTCTGTAATTAGGCCTTTTGTGTGTGTGTGTGCATGTGTGCGTGAGAGAGAGAGAGCAAAAGAAAAAAGGGGGGTGGGGGTATGGAATAACACCTGATGAAATGCTTGTTCTTTCTACAGTATCTCTGCACACATTTAAGTTACTGTGCTTCTGAGGACATGTCCCCGAGTCTAACCCTGAATCTTCTCCTAATCCCGATCTTAACTCTGAGCCCAAACTCTAATCCCAATCAGTGGCAAAATGCCAAAACACACTTTAGGGGGTTTCCCATGTCTTTGTTCCCCTGTCTTCTCCAGGGAACATCATTTGTTGACTTCTTTTTGATACTTCCAATTACATTACACTGACTCAGATGAATTCATTAAAGCATACAAGTATATGTCAGATACTGAGAATCAATACAAGTTATGATATTAAAAAAACCAAATGGACATTAGTGTTGCATTCAATTGCCCTTGGTAGGTACAGGAACAGTTGTTGTCTCTTGTTAACAGGGGTGCAGTTAAGTAATTTCCATAGAGACACAGAGACACATGGCTCCACAGTCACATTACCAGAAAAATGTAAACTGTTAATTTTGTAATTGGTGCCTCAGGTTGTGATATTAGGGTATATGTTATCTGATCAGGATTATTTTCTGGGGGTATCAACCAGCGACTATAGTCCTACTGACTTCAACCTAACAACTATGTTCCTAACCCCTTGACCTGTGTAACCTCAACCTGAACAAAACCATGAAAACAAACAAAAACACACAAATAATGAATAAATAAAGCAACTTTTAAACATAAAGGTCACACATATCACATTACACTACACGCTTGTCAGTAGCTGCCAATGTTTAAGCTCAGGACAGATGAACAGATGAACATATTGTAGATGAACATGTAAATAAACACACAGAAGCCTCTACAATCAGCACTGGGTTGAATGGTACATGTAAACACAAATATGAACACTATAGGCTTATGGCAGGACTGGTTTTTCACTGCAACATGCATCAGTGCTCTTATTTTGTAGGGTAC
>OMNW01020237.1:93700-104646 GCA_900303245.1 Selene dorsalis | reverse complement strand
CCAAAACACAAGCGGCGGTGGAGAGTCCGACTCACAAACTCTGAGCACGTCGCTCAACTACAGTTCAAAGTCTCTTTCACTCACTGATAAACTCCACATTGACGACGCACACAGTACCTGAGTCTCTGCTGTTCGCCATTAACACGTTTCCCCTTCTTCTTCGTCTCTCGGGTCTCTCCCGGAAGTGTGAACATTAAGGTCATGAACTTACGCATGAACTCACGTGCGTAATGTAACGTTAAGCATTACTTTTAACTTCTTTTTAAAGACATTTACACCCCATTAAATGATATTTTAAAGTTATTCATTTTAAACAAAAAGTATGTATACATTTTAATACCTTATTTATATAAAACAGTTATTTATGGGAATTCTAACTTCACCATGGAAATAATGAAATATTTATCAGAGTATTACATGAGTAAGATAATGTGCATGATTTTTATATAGGTATAGTCAGGAAAACAGGGTTTCATGTCACCAATATTTTCTACAAGATATTAATGAAGGAATACTATGTCAACCATGATAACAACAAAAAGCAAAGATGCAAATGAACCCCCAGTTTAAAGCAGACTGGGCTGATAACAGACTTTTAACTGTAGACTCTGAAAGCTGCAAGAACAGGTGCACTGAACCTCACCTATTGCTGACGGGGGTGGGAATGGATGTGACCCCCCTCTCTCCAAAGCATACCTTCGGGTCTTAGTGAAATCAATGGGGCTTTAATTTGAAAAACACATACCATTACCACAACCTGACTGATAACTTGGCTCATCAAGATGGAAACACTGAAACAATCCATCATTCTGCTTTGAAACAGCCAGGTTCAAAGGTCTAGTGTCATGGTATCACTCTGAAAATGATGTATTGAATTACTGTTAATGCAAGATAATTAAACTACTTATGTGAAAAAAGTGGGCTCCACATTGAAGTTCCAGCCATTTATAGAATGGCTTTTGTAGTAATGGAGAAAATGCGTTACTTATTATGGTATCCTGTGGGCAGCTGCACCCTATTAATTGCTATGCCAATATCCCCTGCTTAGTATGATGATTGCGCCTAATACTTCAACAAGCAGTTATTTGGTTTTAATGCTATACAATGAAAGAAATGTGGAAATCATGTAAATTATTCTACCAACATTACACTCCAATCTCAATCCTAAAACCCCACCATCATTATCATCCAAACTGCCTGATTATTTTTTTGCATGCAGAAATGCTTGGGAATGAAGTGAAAGTATGCACCTCAAAACAAAACTATGGAGTGCAAGATAGCTGAGCATCTAGAAACTTTAGTGCTCTCTATACCTTATGCAACCCATAGCTTCCCATTGCCTTTTGCCCACCTCATTTCTGTGTCTCTTTTTTTGTCCTTGTTTGTTGTGTGACTTGCTATGCCAGGGACACTGCATTAGATCAAATTGTTGTCATTGAAATTTCAATAGAATACACACTCTACACTCCACATTCTATACACACTTTCTCTTTCCCTACCTTTCTTTTTCTATACCTATCTGCTCATTAGAAGGCAGGTATATCCACATTCAAACTTTCTCTTGTCCTATTGTATTCACAGAGCCAGAGGGATGTACAATCAGTCAGGTCAGACATACCAGGGTGTATCTACATCCTTTGAATAAGTGCTCCATGCTCCATTGATCAACACAAACAGCTTAGTAGCATAGAGCTTGTGGATATGCAAATAGTGGGGAATATTTGAAAAAGATTTATTTCAGTTGCCTTGACAATATTGATAACAGTACCTTTGTCTGTGTGAATAACTAGAAAAAGTCTAATGTGCTGCCAGGGATACCTGCTGAGTGGGTTCATTAAATAAAAAAAAATAAACAAGTTTAAAGGTTGAGCTCTTTTTTCCCATTAAGTTGGCTGTGAAAAATGGCTGACATTGTAAATGGAGGGAGTCTAGAGGTGACACTCTCTAACACCCACATTGGAGGTATTTAGGAAACAACAGCAGCTTCTCCCTCTCCTCCTGAGCCAAAGTGAAAGAGCTGCTCTTCCAAAGCTCATCCAATCACTCTGTGGGTGGAGTGTGGTTATACAGATACATTTTGATTATGGCAGCAAGTCAAAGGCCAATCTGCAGGGGGAATGTCAGTCCATCATATGTGTCCATTAAAGGGCTTAAAAGCTTGGCTGTATGATGAACACCATCAATATTTACTGTCTTGTAGTGCTATAGTGCTTTATCTAAATACAGGCCTCACCTCTTTAATCATGGGTGCTGCCTGAGTCTGAAATCTTACATTAAAAATTCTAATCAGTGATTGACAGCCAGTTCTGACGCGTGTGCAAAATAATGAAATAGGGCAAGTTAAAGGTAGGGTTGAAGATCCTGGAAAACATTTTAAGCAGGCCACATGTTGAAAATACACAATTCAAAAGTCCAAGCCCCTTTCCTTAGACTTCTCCCTGAAGTCATGCCTCCAGAGCACAGGAACGTGCAAAGCTTGTTCAGTGTTGGGTTCACATCAAGGTGAAGCTCCAGTACACCTAACAGTATCACGGAAAGCCGCATCACTCACATTGGGATTACATTGGGTCGTTCCGCGAAGTTATTGCCCGTGGCGTTCAAAATGATTGGATGGTGTTTTTCCAGGATTGTCCGTTCCACAGTTGACTGACATTATTCATTTTTGTGAAAAAGCATTTAATTAAGTGGTTGTAATCAGGGTATGAAGAGGACTTCAAGCAATTCAGTAAAACATTTTCCAGAAATAGATCTGTAACCCCACCTTTAATACCTGCTAATTTAGCTAATTTACATCCCATGTTAACATAGAACTCTTGAAAAAAGAAAATCACTCCTTTGTGATTATTATATTTAGCTCATTTTAGAATTAAATGCATGGTACCGTCATCTACAGTCTCTATAGTTTGATGATATGTAGGTTGACATCTATGCAAAACAGCTATTTGTAAATTTTGCTTTTGCTACATAGGTGTTGTAAGCAAGAACAGCACCTGTCCTGCCAAGAGCTTCAGTTATTAAGCATTTACAAGACAAGAGGTTACAATATGCCAGCTTCCCAATCCAAAGTCAGTACCATTAGCCACTGAGCTATCCAGCTGAATGTGTTGATCAGGGACTCCTCTGACTCCACACTCACTCACACAGACAGGTTGACAACTCCTTCATGTCAGTAGTCAGAGAGAGAGTGAGATGATCATGTGTCTGTTTAGCTCTGTCTGTACGATGTGTGATTTTTGATTTTAAGGTCATGGGTTCAGTTCCCATGTTGGCAGATCATAGCTTGGCAATGCCCCCAATTCCACTCTCAAAATGTCTGTGAGGCAATAAACGGGTCATACACACACTAGACTAAACAGAGAGACCATCATTTTTTGGCCGTCTTCATTGTGTTGATTCGTTCTTCATATTTCAGCCTTGTTTGAATTGGAAGTAGAAAGTGATTGTTTTAATATGAATTCTGATGAGATGCCCGCTTGCAAACCGATATTGTTAGTGCTCTAACCCCTCTATTATGTTTTTCTCAGAATCCCTTCAGACACTTCTCTCGCAATCTGATCTGTCTTGCTGAGGAATGAATTCCAACCGACATGTAAACAGTTGATGACAAAGGTTGCAGGCAGCAGAGTTTAAATCTTAATATCCTGTGCTTCCTCAGCAGTATCGTGCTGTTTTCAAAAATCAATATTGAACCACCAAACGATACATCAACGTGCTGTAGCTGTAGCAGGACTAGTTGTTGCGGGTCACTGGTGACACATGAGCTGAATTTGTAGAACTTTCAGTCACCTTGATTGTTCGTGGTATTTCAAATTTGCTTCCATCAAAACTCAGACAGTTCCACATGCCCCATAAAATCTAGTTTAAGAAAATACATAGCTGTTCCACAACCCAAATCTCTCAGCAGCATATTTTTTTACCTAAGTCAAAACAATTGCAGCTTCTGGCTACCCATGCTTTATTTAGTCTTTTCAGCTTTACTGTGCCAGGAGAACATGGACATGGTTACAGAGACAGTATCCTACCTTCAATCAAATTCTAAAATATATGGATTGGTTGCGAAATTGTACCTCTATTCATTTATTTTACATAAACTCTTGCTGTTGCTTTGTTACCATTTTGCACCTGTAAACTGTTATTCAGTTGCTGAGCTATTTGAGCATCCATTTTACCTGAAGGCTGCTTCTATCGATTTTAGTTGTGCTTACTGGCCAGCCCCTGCTAAATCCATCTGGGATTGTTTCCAGTCTGAATTGGGAACCATGCTGCACCCTGCCTATATGGAGCCCCTGGGGAGTTCAGGGGAGCTCTTCGTTTATTTTATTTATTTATTTTTTATTATTTATTTATTTTTGAACGTTTAGAATATGGCCAAAAAAAGAAAAGAAAAGAAAAAAAAACCTACAGGTCTAAAGTATAATTTTCTGGATTTTTGATCCATTCAATATGACCACATTGCTTCACGATGGGCACATAAATCACCTGGAGAGAGTGAGCAGGGGCAGAGGCCTTAACAATCACCAGATGTAACATAATAGGTGTCTTGAATTTCTGACTGACAGAGGCAGACCTGGCTGGACCACAACAATCGGTCTCAGTGACACCTGCACCTCAGGGAATGTTTATCAGTCCCCAGCTCTGCTCTGGCTCTACTTTATGTTCTACCAAACAGAGTATGAAAGGTTCAGACACCAGCATACATGAAAGCATACTAATGCACACAAATAAATTGACTTGGATCACAGTGACCGCCTTTATATTTGTCTCCATTTGCTATAAGCTTGCCTGTGGTCATGAGTCACCGAGCTCAGATAAAAAAACAAAACAAATGAAAATGTCCACAGTTCAGATTTGTGTGTTTAAGTGTTGCTCACTGCCTCTTTCTCATTATGACCCATTCCTGGTTCAATTTCTTGCTTTTCTATTGCAATGAACTTTTTTTTCTATCTCCAAAGGTTCTTTAAAAGCACTTTTGAACCTTTTTCAGCTGAATACTGTCATCAGTTATTCAATGTTTTGGCTTCTCTCTGCCCCTTAAGATGTCTTCCAGCTGGACAGGGTAATCCCATCAGGAATCTCAGTTTGTAAAAAGCAAAAGTCATATGGAGTTTTTGTACAAATGATTTCAAATGATATGGGAAAAAATAGCTGACAAATTATTTAATTTATGGGACATTTTTGAAAATCTGTTAAAACTTTGATGTAATTGTTATTGATGTGACAGAACTGTGTACTTTCTCATCAAATACTAACATTCCTGGCAGTGCTACACTTGCATCAGTTGAATAAATGTTTAATCACATCACCACATTAATTAGGCAATATATGTAGTCTTTTGACATCACATTCAAGAGGCATGCTTATTCCAATTCAGACAGGGATATTTAGGGAATAATATTCTGGTCACTTGAAGCTTTGGCATGAAAACTGTGCATGATGTCAACATTATAGAAAGGATTATCAGCATATCTGCAGAATTTTGACCAACTCTGAAAACAAAGCACTGTACAAAAGGCTAACAAAATATGCATCTCTATTTTGGAATCCATCCAGATACAGATGTCAGCCAAGCTTGTAGATAATGCTTTTATGTGGTCCCGGTGCTTTGGAATAATGCTCAATCATAAACTCCCCTCTACCAGCTTTACTCCTGACAAGGCCCTCAATGGTCTTTTGCAAAGTGTTTGACTGTGATCTACAACCTAAATGTATCGCAGAGCATCTCAGCCATTAACAATTTTAGAGTTCCATAGCAGGAATCAATAATGCATCATGTTTTGCTTTACCAACTCCTCCACAGATCATTACAAAAAGACTTGAAGGTAAACAGGTCCATGGGGAAAATGTAAGACAAGACAGATGGATAGATGAAAAAAGAGAAAAACAGTGATAGTCAAGGACAAAAAGAAAAACAGAAGAAAAAGTAGCAATCAGAGTGGCTAGGCTGAAGAGACGGATCCAGAGGGGAAACATCATTTAGGTACAGTATTATACCAGCTTCCCATCTTGATTTGTCCTGCTGCTATACAAGCTGCGTGTGAACCTCAAACCAGTCACTAATGGCTGCTAAGCAGCTCTTTTCATATCTCTACAAAGTATTTTCATTCACTGCCTGACATTAAAAAAGAGCTTTTACATTCCGTATTTATAGTATGAATAAAGCAGTATGGTTAATACTTTCATAACTGCAAAATCATCTTATATTTACTAATGCTCACAGAACCAAAACTACACAAACACTGGATGTATAAATTTAAAGCAGTTATCTGTAGAATGTCTTCATGTATGCTTCTTAGGCAATGTAGTGCATATAGTCATAAAGCATTCTGTATAGCAATCATTGCAGTGAACCTATAGGTTGCACACATTAACCTCAGGAAGTCTTCAGGTCCATCTCGTTTCTCTCATTATCTGACTCTTTTCCTTCACTTGTATCTTTTCATTACTGAGCTGAGCAGCATTAGAAGAATTACCTCCTTCACAATGGTGGGCCTGATCGATTCACAGGTCAGGACACCACAGGAGGGAAATAAGATTCACCCTATGAGTCAATACAATGCCACTGACTGAAAAGACCTTTTTCATGGTACACATTTGGCCTTGTCGAGCACAGACGTAATTAATCACATTAATGATGGGTGTGCATACCATTTACATGTGCTAGTTCTAGGGCAATGTGTTTCCACCACATTTAGTCTGACATGCCCCTGCAGCCCTACCAGACAAGCTCAATTATCCCTTCAATCCTACCAAATGTGTCTTTATAGAATGGCTAGGAAGAACATTTAGAACCATCAATTACATGAAAATGGGTGTTGATGAAGTATTTTTTTTTTTTTTTTTTATTGGTTTGGTTACATTTATTTTGAAAGTAGCAGAAACTAGCAGTTTATTTTGGGGCATTTCACCACTTCATTCAGCACTTTCAGCTCAACAGTATTCCAATTATTTTCCATTTTAATCACTGCAACAATTTTACTTTTTCATCCCATTGCCTATACTGCTTTCAAGTATTTCAGCTATTTATTCCATTACATTAAAGTTTTTCATTACTTTAAAGAGGCTGTTTGTGATTTTTTTTATTAACAGTATGCATTAGCATTGACAGTGTTGATAGGAGCTTCAGTTAGTGTTGTGTTTACAACAGTACAGTACAAAAGTAGCTGTAATACAATCTCTGACCTCCAGACACTATTTGAGACCATCCAATTTGCCTGGACTGGCAAACTTAGGTTAAAATCCCCTCTGCTCATTTGCCAATTTGTTTTGTTTTTACCCTCTCTCAGATGCAAAGTTAGTGAAGACATGAATTTACTTCCTCTTTGGTTGAAGCAAAAGGCTCAAAGCAGCTAGCAAAATTCACCTAACCCTAACACTCGATTCTCTAAAAATGCCCACTCACACAACCTGCTCTGAACATTTACTTTACATCTTATTATTTGATTTAAAAATAAGCCTCATAAGTAAATTAAACTGGTTTGTCTGTAACCTTGTGGGCTGGACCAGACAATTCCACAGACCAAGTCAGGTCCGTGGGCCATAAAAGATCCAGGTCTGATTTAGATCCGTATTATATACAACAGCTACAGCTACTACAGCAACAACTAATAACTTTATTCAATCAATGAGTTTTCCAGCATTTTTTATATAAAAAATATCAATAAAACTAAGAATGAAATATATTCATTAAAAAGAATCATACATCAAATACTGAATTTTTTTTTTTTTTTGAATTTTTATTGAAGAGGTTGTCCACACACACATGTGATACATTGGTATCATTGGTACCAATGACTGTGTGAATGGTTAGAAAAAGAAAGAAAGACAAAGAGAAAGACAAAAGAAGGATGGATAGATAGATAGATAGATAGATAGATAGATAGATAGATAGATAGATAGATAGATAGATAGATAGATAGATAGATAGATAGATAGATAGATAGATAGATAGATAGATAGATAGATTACAGTAGACAGAGGTAGATAAAAAGAAAGACAAAAGATAGATAGATAGATAGATAGATAGATAGATAGATAGATAGATAGATAGATAGATAGATAGATAGATAGATAGATAGATAGATAGATAGATAGATAGATAGATAGATAGGTTACAGTAGACAGAGGTAGATAAAGAGATTAGGAGAGACTGATAGAGAGACAGACAGAGAAAAGACAATATAAGAACATATGAATGAGTTAATTTACACAGCAACAGAACAGCTTCCCCACTCGGCGGAAGAAACCACCAATTCTTCGCAATATGGTCTTCCGACGGACTCTACTAGGGCCTGTCTTGGTATTGTCAGGATCTTCGGATACAATAATAGCTGTAGTTCCATCACTGGAAGAGATGTAGGTTGAAGTTCCATCACTGGAAGAGATGTAGGTTGAAGTTCCATCACTGGAAGAGATGGAGGTTGTAGTTCCATCATCAGAAGAGATGGAAGTTGCAGTTAAATAATTTGAAGAGATGGAAGTTGTAGTTAAATCATTTGAAGAGCTGGAGGTTGCAGTTCTATGGTTTGAAAAGATGAATGTTGCAGCTGCATCGTTTGAAGAGATGGAGGTTGCAGTTCCATCATTTGAAGAGATGAAGGATGTAGTTCCGCAGGATGGGTCAACATGGGGGTTGCTGGTGGCTGGCTGACTGGTGATCTTGATATCTGCATCATTGTCACTGTTTGAATGACCACATTTCATTGGATCATAATCTTCTTCTGGCTCTTTGCCATCTTCATCAAGACCAGCACCAATTTCACTGGAGCTGTCAGTGTCTGCAATGGAATAGTCCATCATTTGAATTTCTCCAGCTGAGAGTGAAAGGCTTGAAAGGTTAGACTTTTCACATATTATCTCATCTTCTGATTCATCTGAAACCTCCATCGAAATACTCATGTAGTTGAATGCAGAGTCCATGTAGGTATACTCATTTGTATGTGCCAGGTGAGCCATGGTTACAAAATTGTGTTTTAGGGCTTTCATGGGTGTTATTCTGTCTTTGCTACTGGGACATAGGCAAGATGCCATAAGGTCTAAAAATTCTATCCTGTCCTTCCACTCAGTGTCACACTTTCTTTCTTGAAATGACATTACTGCATCCAGTAGATTCCCTGCGCCATCAAAATGCCACTTAGCAGTACTTGGCTCCTCAAAATTTGTTTCTTCATACTCCTTTATTGTTCTTAGTCTCCACCCTACGTCCTGATCCATGGTGAAAAATTTGCAGGTAAATTGTCCAGAATCCAGCAGGCAAGCATCTAGCTCACCAAGTAGCTGCTGCATAACTTTCATACAGTGATATTCACAGCTTTCAGGGAAGAGGTTGAAACCAAAGTACAGGAATGCCATGATACATCCCACTCCCCACATATCAACTGACTGTGACAAAGGTAGCCCCAGTCTTACTTCTGGAGCCCTGTAGGCACAGGCCTGTATTAACATCCCAATCTCTGCTTTTTTCACTGGAATAGCAAGACCAAAATCAATCAGCTTGATCTTAAATGGCAGATTCTGGTGGTTGACAAGCATTACATTGTCTGGTTTCAAGTCTGTGTGCATTATTCCAATCTTACTCAAGACTTCAAAAGCTACCAGTAGCTGGTGGGTCATAGGCCGGATTTTGTTGAGATTCAGCCCCGTCCAGTTCCTCTCTTGTATTAGGTCCCAAAGACTTCTGTCGAGCATTTCGAAGACCAGACAAGAGAGGTCATTGAATTTGAAATACTCAATGAATTTCACAATGTTCTTCTTGTCTGGGTCAATCATCCGCAAAATTTCTAGCATGACCACCTCCGATTCAGTGTAGCGGTCTTCTTTATTCTTTAAGATTTTGATAGCCACCTTTTTGCCACTGGTAAAGTCATGACAACAGGCAACTTTACCAAAGCTTCCCTCTCCATTAAAACCTGTTATCAAGTAGCGGGTGGTACTGCTCTGCACCACATCCCATTCTTTCAATGGAAACGATGATTCAGTGGAAGACATTTTTTCAGAAAAATGTTTCCAAGTATTTTTCAAACAAAGTGGTAGAAGTTCAATTGTCCTACTGTGAAAAGAACTGCAATGCAACTGAGAATGCACACGGAACACTCATGTATATATATATGTTGCCATAATGATGTCATCTATGACATCATAATCAGTGCACTCACATGCAAATATGAATGTTCCTGTGATGATGTCATCTATGCTATGATGTCACTGTCAGAACACTCACATGTAATGTACATATGAATGTTCCTATGATGGTGTCATCAATGATGTCATAACACAATTACATTTCAGTCAAATCAAAAACATAGATAGTTCATAGTTCACAGTTCTAAATTAATGAATGACTAACAATAATAATAATTTTAAAAAAGACTTATTAAAACTGGGCCCATTAACTGGAAATTATGTACATCAGCTTCTCATGAAATGAGGCCACACACCTTACACTGAACCTATTGTTATGACAAGTCTAAATCTCTGAGGTGAAAAAGGTTGATAGTTGGTGTATGGTTAACCCCACACAAAGGTCAATGAGCCAGCATTCTCCCAACCACCAACAACCTCATTAGACTACAGTAATAATCTGACAGTGCCCAGATTCTATATTTGGACTTGTTTTTATTCCCCGCATGATGAAACTCACTTCCTGTATGTTGTGATGGCTTTCATGTTCAACTAGTCATTCATTCATTCATTCATTCATTCATTCATTATGGGGTGCCAGCCAGGAGTTTACCTGATAAAGTTATTATGATAGTTACACAGGATGTATGCCTGAATCAATCAATCAATCAATCAATCAATCAACCAACCAACCAATCAATCAATCAATCAATCAACCAATCAAGCATCAACCAATCAATCAATCAAACTTTATTTCTGTAGCACTTTTTATACAATTAAAATGCAACACAAAGTGTTTTCCATAGTTAAAAACACCCTATCCCTCCCAC
>OMNW01020237.1:82152-93680 GCA_900303245.1 Selene dorsalis | reverse complement strand
TAGTCATTCATTCATTCATTCATTCATTCATTCATTATGGGGTGCCAGCCAGGAGTTTACCTGATAAAGTTATTATGATAGTTACACAGGATGTATGCCTGAATCAATCAATCAATCAATCAACCAACCAACCAATCAATCAATCAATCAACCAATCAATCAACCAATCAATCAACCAATCAATCAATCAATCAATCAATCAATCAATCAATCAATCAATCAATCAATCAATCAATCAATCAATCAATCAATCAATCAATCAATCAAACTTTATTTCTGTAGCACTTTTTATACAATTAAAATGCAACACAAAGTGTTTTCCATAGTTAAAAACACCCTATCCCTCCCACCCCTCATACCCCCCAACACCCACATAGAGCATAAAAGTAGACATGGAATAATTAAAAGCAGGGTCTGTACTGAGCTCAGGAAACACTATCTTAACGTTGATCACTTATGAGGAAATGTCAACACAATAGCTCATAAACATAAACACAATCAAATTATTGGAAAAACCAAAACATCACCATGTCACCAAGGCTCAGAAAGGTATTAGCCCAAAAAACAAGATATTTGCAACTTCCCAATAAACAAAATAACGTCTACTTTGATGATTAGAAGAGATCATTTTTCAGTTCATAAACAAAACAAAACTTTGAGCTTGAGTCTTTGACTTCATTTCTCAGTCAGTAAACAACATAAAACGATGCTGGTGTAACTTTTCAGTTCATCAACAAAAAAAATGTTATGTTTGCAATGTGAAAAAAAGCTTAGGTGGTCTACTACTATTATTACAGGTTATAAGTAAGGAACAACATTTGAATAGTTTTAGTTGAGACAGCTCAGTTATGGTGACTTAACCCTAATTAGTTGAGCTTTCAGCTGTTTGCATGCTGCTTCCCTGGCATGAATCACTGTAACACATGGCAACAAACCATAATTATTATTAGCTACACCAGTGTCGTCTCATGTGTCACATGTCATTATGTCCATGATTAACGTCATTTGCTGAGATTACCTTATCTGACTTAGGTATTTTGTACATTGATAAGGAGTGAAGGAGTAATGTAAAAGTAATGGAGTCCACTGTAAAGAGAGTAACACTTTTCCATCTTCTTATTTTATTTATTTATTTAAGTTAAGATTGTTATTTTTGGTTGAGCACTCATTGGAGACTTTTATTCAGTGAAGCACTTCTCAAGTGTATGCAGCAGCTATATTCATAACTTGTGTAACATATTCAGAGTGGCTCTGAAGCCATATGGCATGCATCAAAGATCAGTGCTCATGGGAAATGTATTTCAAAATACTGATTGGTCCTTCTTTTCCCACATTTACTTCTTTGTGTGTATTTATTTGCAACAAGGTCACAAGTCAAATGTACCTGGTAATGTGCCAAATTATCAAAAACCAATGTGGTCACATACTGTATACTCTGACACTGATTTGTGGGCGCGGGGGTCATGAAATGGTTTGCTTCTCCTGGCCTTACACTTGTGTGGCACAAACAGGATGGAGATAAACAGTTTCATTTTGTAACTACCTTCTGCATTTCATGAATTATTAAATGTGGAGCAGCAGTCACTCAGCAGTCAGGAATAAGAAATCAGCGCTCAGAGGAGACTCACCAAAAAAAAGGAAAAAAAAAAAAAGAATTGGAGTTCTGCTTCTAATGAAATACTTGCTTGGAGAGGAAATGAACGACAGGAGGTGGAAATGGCTGAACATAATTGAGTGTGTGACGCACTATGAAGAGGTTGATGCATTGGATCCACTTTTTCCTTACCCTCTGCTGCGTTTTCTCTGATATGGGTGTAACATGCATAAAATTAACATGCAGATGTCTGTAGGGCAAAGGTCCAACACAAAGCCCTCTGTGTCTGACAGATAGAGAAACAGAGAGAATGAGCATCAGTGGGCACAAGAAGACAATTGAGAAAACCGCACCACCCCCCACACACACACAACACACAAATATAGTTTTATGTTCTTTTAATGTTGATCCCCATTATACCAACAATTATCCCAATTGAAGCAAAATAGTAGCTCCACTACCAGACAATGTACATATCTGTCTGATACATGAGTTAAATACTAACTACATAAAATGTTTTTGCTGCTTTCAGCAACTAATCTAAGGTGTCATTTTACAATAATGTTAAATGAAAACTGACCCCTAAAGATTCATTCCTTCAGTTTGAAGCTAATTTTTGAAATTAATAGTCAATTTTCTCCAAAAACAAATGGTTATAATACAAGAGAAAAATCAGCCAAGGCAATTTTCTTTGGTCAGCAATTGTCAACCATGAAAACAGCATTCCTTTGACCTGGACGAAAGAGGAATTTACACAGACACTTTTATTTATAAGAAAACACTGGAGATGTGAACAGTAAATGCATCAAAGAAATATCATAGCAATACAATAACCTCAAACAAAATAGAGTTTCCCATTATACGGTGAGTTCACTCTTTTGGCATTTTGACATATATATTGTTTAGTACAGGCCAACAGGATAAGTCTGTTTTTGTTCATTGAGCTGAGACAGCAGTAAAATATAATACAGTCTGCAAAAATGTAACCATTTTTTATATGAGTGTAAAAGTTACTGCAGAACGTCAGTCATCAAAACTTTTCCCGGAGTCAGCAGAAGGCTGACTTGACACACCAAATGCCTCATTTTCGGTGAAATTACTGAAGGCTACACGGAACAGATCTTGCAGGGAAACTCGTCCATACACAACTTAGATAAGTTGACAGAATGAATGTTAATTATGTGCAGGTCATGTCTTGACATCATTACACTTTGAATGTGGTGGATATCCTACTGTTTCAACCAGGAGTTTAGTGCCGCATGAAGCCATTTATCAGTGTTAAATAGACAATCGATATAAAAACCAGATCTTCACAAGCTGTGTATAAATGACTTCCCTTGTTTTCACTCACCGTATGCATATCAGCTTGGCTTGGACTGTGCTGTCTCTCCACAATGACAGTGAACATCTGGTGTCATTTGTATTCTAGCCGTGAGTCTCTGATGGTGAATGTTTTTGCCTGTAGCTTCACAGTGTGTTCACTCTCATCATCCTTTCTCAGAATTACCATTTACATTTGGCAGCGCTCTGGCCAAATAAAACTCACGCCCAGCTGGGCTTTTCTAAATCTACACCTTCAGCGTGATTAGGTTTTTAGATATCAACGGAGTGTCATACCCCCCTACCCCACGCCCCCACAGCTCAAATTTAATTTCTGGTTTGGTTAGGGTCAAGAGGATCCATTTCTCTTGTCAGTTTAGGTAAAAGTCTTGAAGTTAAAAATCAAACTTTGGGGTTGTTCAATGCAATTTGTTCAATGTTTTAATACTGAGCAGACAGAAGTGCAGGCTTTTCCACACTTGGCTTTTTGTCCCCACCATGTAGTCATAGCTGAGTTATCATTCATACCTTTGTCAATCATTAAATTTCACAGGCCAACACAACACTACAAAAGTTAACACAAAAATTCAACTAAATGGGAAAGAAAAATATGGCAAATATGCCTCTAAAATCAGTAAACCAAATCCAATTTTTGTTTTGTTAATTACCTTACTCTTTGGTTATTTTTTTGGAAATTATTATTATATAATTATTTGGAAACACACAAAGCAGCTACACATCTCCATTGACACAACTGAGAAACTGTCATTCTTTCATTTATTTTGTTAACACACACTCTACATATTTCATGCCATCTTTTAAGTGATTCAAGTGTAAAGAATCAATGTACTGGCCAAACTTAGGAAGCAGTGCAAAATATAAATCATAAAAAGTAAATCCATTTGGTTCACAATTTTGTACCTTAAATAGTTCAGACTCCCTTGATGTTGATTTCCTATTCCAATTTATGCATAATATTCAGATTGGAAGAAGTTCAGACCTCATGCTCAACAACAAATGCTCAAATGTCACAAATATTGGAGTGTAATATAAGACATCAAACTCGCTCAGAGTCACTGTGGGAACACAGAGCCAAAGTTCTCCATTTTAAAGCTTTTCTGCCAGCTCATATTAAATCTGGCTGACCAGGAAGGGAGTGCTGACTGGATAATGAACACTGGGAGGTGAGCCACATCAGGGATCAGTTGCACCGATTTCACAATCATAGCTCAAGACACTAGCAAATCAGATGCCCTTCTCACTCTCAATTTCACCCCAGAGCTAACAAGCACAGGACACCAGAGACCACAAGATTGTCAGCCATTTCTCGCACCTCTGGGGACAGGTTCTTTTGAACTTTTAATGACCTTTAAACTTCTATTTGATTGGAGGTCACAGGCCTTTGGGCAGGTAGTCTCTAATTGGCTCGTTTCCTCTTTTCCTCCTGGTGACATTATAGGTCCTCACATGTCCGTCACTCTGTCCCCCCTGCTGACTCTAGCCGTCTGTCTTCACCACAGAGGCTCAGCCCCACCGAGGAAAAGCATCTGAAACTTTTGAACTCCACTGGTAAGCACTTTTTTGGATTACTGAATTACTTACATTGCAGTGAATTTGATTTTGCTATCGTGTAAATGACTTTGTGGGCATCATTTTTGACATGACACAGGGTTACATTAATTCATTCGGTAAAAGGTGGGCACACATACTTTATACTCAATACATACAACGCTGGAAAAAAAATAAGAGACAACTTCAAAATGATCAGTTTCTCTGGTTTTACAAGTTATAAGTATGTGTTTGAGTAAAATGAACACTTTTGTTTTATTCTATAAACTACTGACAACATTTCTCCCAAATTCCAAATAAAATTTGGTCAGAATAACAAAAAAGATGCAGTGTTTTCAGACCTGGAATAGTGCAAAGAAAACAAGTTCAAATTCATTTTTAAATAACACAACACAATTCTTTTAACTTAGGAAGAGTTCAAAACTCAACAGTGGTGGAATAACTCCAATTTTTAATCACAGCAGTGGTTTTTATATTCATCCTCATCAAATATGACTGGGTTCAGGTGATCACTTGATCAGTACCTCATTAAGTAGAATGAGGTGTGCTTCTGTTGAAATTCTATAGACACTGGAATGAAAGAGAGTAACATGTCGAGATGTTGATTTAAGAAAAATTTTGTGGTCTCTTACTTTTTCCAGAGCTGTATATACAAGAAGGGACAAAAAAGCAAAGCAAAACAGGATACCCAACTGCAGCGCTGAATGAATCATAGATACCAGAGTAAATAAGTTGTAAGCAGCATTTATGTCAACAAGTTTTGTCCATCACTGTAATTAGCCGAAGAATAAACAACATATTGGACAGAGCATCCACCCACATGTCTGTTCTACGCAGACACTTAATTCAAAGAGACGTACAGGTCTTGTTCTGCTGCAGTTTTTATTTTTACCACAAAAATACAGTGCTGAATTCTGAACACTATCACAAATGTCAAAATTTTGACAACTCTATTGTCTGCCCTGTCATTTGGGACTGAAAGCCACCCATCCTACACAGCACGTGTGAGAGACTATCATTTGTCAGTGGCCACTTGCCATGTCTTGTTGTCCAATTGTGTACCTGGCAGGCAGCGACAGGACCTCGCTGTGCCAAAAGGAAACGTTTGGCCAGACACATCCTTAACTGAGAGCAATAATGCAGCACATATGGTGATAGAAAGAATGGGCACCATTGATGGCTGAGGGAGCCATCCTTCTTTGGTCTGGATGCATCATTTGGCCCTGATTAAACCAAAACTGTGTGTGTACATTTGCGCAAACCCCAATCAGAGAACAGACCAGAGTTAATTCATTGGCCTGAAGCGATCGACCAAGATACACAGAGAAAACATGAGAAGAGCTTTTCGCTCTGCACTCCACTTCTGTTGCAAAATACTTTCTAACATCACATCCCACATCTCATGCTGTTTCTCCTTTTTCCATGTTTGTGCCATTGCTTTTACTTTCATTTCTAATTCTTTTTATAGGCAAATACAGGATTGGGCACAGACTGTAGACTTCTGACCAATTATCTCCCTGGACCAGCTATAAATTTCGGTATTTATGGCCTGTCCAATTAGTGGCCAAGAACAAAGTGAAATAGAAAAAGAAAGTAAAAGGCTTAAAAATTAGTAATAATGAGTGCTGGTTGGCAGAAAGAAAAAAATCCTCATGGCCATGTAAGTACTTCTGAGTTCCACACAGTGCCTAGTTTTCCTAAAAAAGAAAAAGAAATAATAACACTACTATTTTTAATTAGTCACGGCAGTAGGAAGAGGACTGCCCCCCCCTCTTTTTTTTAATCTATTAATCACTTAGTTGAACTTGTTTGCTTATTATTTTTACACAGACATAAAATGATTGTGACCGCTTAGCTGCGACTGCTAAGCGAGTCTAATGTGCAACATGCCGTCACATAAAGCAGCATGCAGGTGTAGGATTTTGATCAAAAACGCGGTTGGCAGTGACCTAGCCTAGAAATGAATCTCACAGATTCTCACAGCAGCCGCTCGAAAAGCACAAAGCCTGGTGGAATAACAGTCTCTCTCCGATGAGCTCAGCATTGTGCGAAATCCTTCCCCCAATTTCCTTTACAGCGACCCCCCCCCCCAGGGCCCTGATTCTTTCACTAGATACAATGGCCAGTCTATTGTATCTGACCATTATGTCCCATGCTGCTCCACAAGTAGTTTCTGATTAGTTTTGATTTGGAAAAGGATCTCTTCGTCGTTGCGGTTCTGACGGGTGTGTGTTTTTTTTTTTCCAGCTTCAGATCATTGTAACAACTCCCAGGGAAATGTTTTCTTTGCTGTCTGTTTGTTAAGCAAAAGTTCACTAGGGTCACAAAAAATCAGCAGAAACTTTGTCAGACTTAATGACAATCTTCTAAACTGAAGAAAGAATGAAGTCCAAAACTGAGCGAGACAGTGGCAGAGAAAGACTGATCCACACTGTAGCCTACTTTCCTCTGGAGCTCTGATCATTATTTTTCCCTGCACAGCTGTGAGTGAGCACATTTACACACACACACACACACACATAGACACAGGCACCCACACACGTTGTAAATTACACAGATTTAACACTGGTAATATCCACATCACAGATCAATCAGATCAAAGCTATTTAGATGTACAAAGTCAGCTGTAAGTCTTTTAAACATGAAATCATGAAACCCAGGGAGAGGAAACTGAGAAACTGAATCTTTGGCGACTACTTCAAGAATTTTAAACAAACTGCCTGCGTATGATGCATTACACAATAGCAATGAAGATGTCTATAACTCTTGAACAACCACAGACTTAAAGAACTTGTTTAAGTCAAAAAAACATCATAAATGATGATAATGATAATCTCATGACCATCATATCACTATAACGACTATAATGTAGCCTGAGCATACAGTTTCTGGCTTTGTTGATAATGCAGTTGGTTTTTAATAAAGATCACCTAAAGAGACACTTGCACAGGAATCTGTGAAACATATAAACAATTTTCTACAACTATTACATTTGTGTAAAAAAAAGAAAAAGAAAAATATCACCACTTTCTTCAAGGACATGGGGGAGCTCTACTTACTGCAGGGTCAGAGAGGATCCGTCGCACCAGCACGTGACACTGACAGAATGTCCCTCAGTCACATTTCTGAGTGGCGGTAAAGACCTCTGTGCACCTCCCTTTCATAGACTCTTGTCTGTCATCTCCTCTTCCCTCCGCTCGTTTCATTTTTCCCATCTCCCTCGTGAATTAAGCGGATTGAATGGCTGATATTCTCCCGGCAGCCCTGTTATCTGGACACTTTCAACGGCGCGGTTGAAAATAAGAGGGGCGGTGGTTGGCAGGTTGCCTTGCCATTGTCACCTTCTGGATTACAGATAAAAAAAATAACACCCTGCAGTACCACAGGCCACGTGACTATCACCAAGAGTATGCAATGCTGTGAGAACTAAATCCTTCTACTTTATCTCTAATATTGTCGGTAACTGTTATCATGCTGTACTGACCCACTGTTTAACCAGAGGACCAAGAGTGAAACAAGCAAGTGCTCTCTCCACCTCTGGCCCACTGAAGGAAACTCTCAAATTACTTATTCAAGCTGTTACTTTTTGGCTTTTTGTTTAGAGAGACTTTTTAAATATATCTTTCATCTGTTAATGCACTGAAGCAGAAATAGAAAACCACCAGGGATTAAAGTGAATAAAACAATAGCACCAAAGACTAAGAAGACCGCATGTGCTGTTTTGGCATATTTTAAAGTTATTCACTTATTTCTTTGTCTTTCTGCTCTATTAATAATTCCAGCTCCAGCCATGTCTGCCCTCTAAGTTTGTGACCGCGCACTAGAGGATGCTAAAGTTTTACAGACGTGTTAAATTGGGGCTCTACCTTTGTGTTCGTCTCAGCCTGAAGCACCGCCTGACATCTGTGCGAACGCAGGCCTCGAAAAAGAAAAAAGAAAAAAAAGGGAGATGGCTGTAAAAGTTCATGTGCAGTCTGAGAGAAGGATGTCATGTACTTGCTGTTGTCAGGGCAACTTTCTCTTTCTCTGAACTAATGTAAAAACCTTTTTTCACCTTTTGCAGCATCACTGAAGCAACTGTCCTCTCAAGGGTTGTTATTGCTTCAGGACATTTGGATGAATCCAAATATCCTGGTTGTCTTCCTCTTGCTTTTTTTTCTTTTGTTTTTTTTTCTAAAATTGAAAATAAAGTATTTGTGAATTAATTTGTGTGTTTAAGCAACATATTAACAATTATACCCCATGTACTTATTACTGCTTATTACCTCATTTTTAATTTGATTTAACTTAATTTAATTTAATTTAATTTAATGACAGTGTCAATGGCCCGATACAGATTTCAAACTGACTCACAACAGAACATCCAAATAGAAGAAGATCAATTACTTGATCTGAGATACAGTTCATTCAACATGTCTCCCATTTGGGTAATAACCTTCAGCTCATTGTACAGCTAAAACTGCTAAGTCATTCTTTCCACTCATAAACAGGAACTCTGGGAAAAGTAGAGATGAACTCCAGTTTTATATTCTTAACTTCTTCAAAAAGGAAGACGCTCACACGTTAGGGAGAAGTAAAATTCTGTCTCCTTTCCTTTGCAGTGGCAAAATTAACACAGGCTGACAGGTCTGCACATGTCAGCAGTGTGAATATTTAGTGGTGGAAAACTGTCAGAGGGAAAATGAAAAAACATGGTTGTCAACAACGATAGCACATTGTCATCATCCGAAAAAAAAGGGATCACATGTTTGATTCGATGTCTGCATCCTGCAACTGAGGTAGGTCTTTGCTGGTGATGTGAAGAAATCTACAGAGAGACCTTGGGTTGACCTGCGTCCCTGTGTCACTCCATAAAAACTAGAACCTCTTATTCTAATTTTATGTGTTTTCCTAAAGGTTTTATTCATATGTTGACTCTCACTGACATTATTTATACACAGACATTATTTTTTCTCTTCAGTTTCACCCGTCAGACTCTTCACCTTTCTTACTGGTGTCAACAATATGGACACTACCTGCAGATACTGCTCAGGGCAAAAAGGCAGAGGCTGCCTCACTCGAGTTTCTTGAATCCAACATCAAATGATCAAATGCACAATATGATCACAGGTCAGCATGCTAAGTGCTGCTCTGTCAAACCTAAAAATAGACATCACTAGGAATGATACTAAAGGATCCGATGTTGCCTGTTTGCATTCAAGTTATTCAAAGAGCACAGTAATGTAAACAAGACACTCCATGAAATATTATAGTAACCATGACAACAAACATTGTCAAATGTTGGGAAAGACCTCAAAAATGTTGCATGTTCACTTCACACAGGAGCAGCCATTTCCCTTATTGCCTTGGGAACGTTATAAAGTGATGTAATTACGCAACGTGATCTGTTATCGCCTCGCACAGGAAGATAAACGAAACCAGGAGAGCTTAGAGCAAACTCCACACTGAATAAGACAAATCAGTCTCATTTACCAGTGAAAATAAGTGCAAGGTTCACACAAAGCAGTTTCCCGATGTCTTACATGAAAGTGGAAACTAACTCTTTTTCACTCCGTATAAATCAACACTGGACAACCACTTGTACAATTATGAAAAGCTTGATACAAAAGTGAGAACAGGGTGTTGGGAGAATCTTATTTATTTAATTTTTTTCATCAAATCACATTTTTTGCCAGTTTTTGCAAGTTTTTTTCTGGAAGGACTGAAAGGTGGACTGGGGACACTACAGTTTTTTTCAATTGGTAACAAGCATTGGTTAATACTGAAGCTGCTTTTTCAAAACTCTTAACGCAGTCAGCATTACCAACGTGCATCTCAGCTAAACTGTCCATCTCATCCCCAAAACTGTTTCTCACCAACAAAACACCTTGTACATGTCTCAAAATAAATGACAAAGTAAATTACCCATAGGCGTGAACGTGAGTGCTCTGTTTGTCTCTGTGTGTTGGCCCACTGCCCTCACCCTAAACCAGCTGGGATTGGCTCCAGCCTCCATGCAGTCTCTGCATAGGTAAGCGGTATAGACAATGGTTGAATGGATGGTTGTTGGGAAACTTGATGTAAATGTGCAAATTATGACATCATATATCTTCCTATACAAGTCCTAGTACAAAGAAAACCAAAACTGATTTTGAAGTAGAGCGACTGAATTGACAACACAGAAGTTTGACGACTTCATTTTTAAGGTAATTGGCTCGCTTATGAGTGTTTACAATTTGTTCTTTCCTTATTTCTTAGTGTGTATGTTGGCAAAACTTCAGAAAAACCCAGTTGAAACTAATTCATTAACTTGTTAATGGAGAGTAGAGCAAGTAAAGATGAGACTGAAGGGGCTACAGAATGCATTGTGGGTTTTTTTTGCCAATGTTAAATGAACATGTATTATTGCAAAATTGCTTTAATTAGGTCGTGTTTTTCCAACTGGAAGTGTTCCCGAAGCCTAACTTTAATCATAGCTTTTAATGCCAAAAAAAGGGGGAAACTCTGTCCACACATAAGACTGTAGTGGAGTCATTCATTATCACAGTAAGGTATTAGCATCTCCATGATTTTGACTTTGAAAATTCATATTATCTTTTAAATCACAGATACCTCACACCTTTAATTATTTTTCATAACCTCCCTCAAATCTCATTGCTCCTTGATACTTCTTGAAAATTGACTTTCATTGTGAGCTTGTATTTGTGTGTGTGTGTGAATGTGTGCACCTCAGGCATTACAGAGACCATATCCACAAGTTTTCCCAGAGTGATCCAGCTCACGGTGAAAATGGCAGAAAAACGTCATCTAACAAATAACACCGCCTTCACCGAGCTCACAGTCTTTATCCTCATTATAAGTTTTGCCATTTACACAGCAATAGAATTGTACTCTTCATAAAAGTAAATAATGGTGTTTTTTTGCTCAATGTGCCCTTTATCATTGTTCAATACCCTTTTTATTATTTATTTCATAACCAAGACTATAATTTTGATGAAAAGAACATGTGTGCATATTTCTAGTCCTGAATCTACACAGTTCACACAGTTTTATGCATCCGGTCACC